>CP126891.1:24942500-25195000 GCA_030440675.1 Furcifer pardalis | reverse complement strand
AGACAGCGCTGGCTCTTTGGCTGTAAACCAGTGTTTCTCAATGTGGGGCCCATAGCCCACAGGGGGACTTCAACTCCCAGAAGCCTGAGTCAGTCCATTGGCTGATCAGTGCTTTGGGGAATTGACTTAGGCTTCTGGGAATTGAAGTCCACAAACCAGTGGTTGGGAAAGAGTGCTGTAAACCAAGATGAGCACCTCACCCTAGAGTTGGATATGACTGGCTTTCGAGCAAGGGAGACCTTTACCTAGTTGTATTTTGTAGCAGCCTCTTCGAAGAAAGAGCGCAAGCAGAAGTTGGACAAGATGCTCCATGTTCCTGCTTAAACACATGGGGGAAATCACAGTGTAGGAAGTTGGAGCTGAAGCAATTCCAGCTCCTTGAAATCTTAACACTCCTTGAAGACCGGAAGCTCAAAGAGTTTATGGGATGGTTCTTACAAGTCTTCTTGGGAAGGGATTGGAAAATCCCTCCCTCCTTGCAAAATCCCTCACCTTTCCCTTAAAAAGGACCTGCTTTAACATGGGAGGAAGTCCAAGAACATCTGGAGTGCCAAGGTTCGCCGTCGCAGACCTAGAGGGCCATGGTTTGCCTTCACAGGGATAGATCAGATCTGTTGTCAATCTTCCCATCCTCTTTAGAGATTGTTTTGCCATTTTGCTGGGGTGGGGGAGCTATGGAGATTAAAAGAGGGAGTGAAAACAAACAATTATACCACCCCTCGGTGTGCCTAAGAACACACACATACACGCAAATGTACACACAGACTGCCAGAGACGCGGCCGCGCGGTGGGTAAAATGAGTCCAAAATTGTGTGTAATGAGTAGGAAAAGATTAGAGATCGGTCTTGCTATGTTGAGAATTGACATTAGTGGAAAGGGGGGGGGGGACTCTTTACAAGGCAGCGTAGGAGGTCCAATTTGAGCTGATGGGTTTGTGTGTGTGTGTGTGTTTCAGAAAGCACTGGTGAATATGTTTATATATACATTCCCCCCCCTCCTAAATCCATACAATAAATAAAGGCATATCAAGATTGAAGAGACGGCAGCCTTTTGCTAGATGAATTCTATCTTGCTGCAAGGCTATTCAACATAAATGCAGAAATTAAATTATTATTTCTTTTTTAAAAAAAGAGAGAGAATGCTTTGAATATTTTAGATGGAGGGAAGCGGTTTATTTAGACGAACCGCCAGTGACCCACAACAGTGAGGCATCAAGCGTGAAATTTACTCGAAATTAGTACTGAGGTCTCGAGCGCAGCGTGAATATAGTTGATAGGATGCAAATCCCAACGATATTAAACCGCCTCGCTGGTAGCGCTATGGGGTCGCTAACGGTTGGTTTTTCATGTTATACTTATTATTTCTCCCACCCCCCACCCCCCTGGGACGGGTTATAAATAACAATATATAAAAAAGGGAATAGTTACCACACAGTTTAGCTGGAATAAAGAGGCTTTTAAAACACAACAACCGCGCTGATTACCTGCACGGTGGCATCACGGTGGCGCTTGAACGTAATGGATTTAGGAAGGGTATTTTTATGTGCATACGATGGGTGCGTTGCTTACTCTCTGTTTGCTTTGCATTTTGGGGCTCCGACGAAGGTGCTGTGGTTGACTGCAGTTTTGAAAGCCGCTTCAGATGGACAGGCACTGTAAAAGAAAGGGGAGAAAGTTGAAATAGAGCAGAGGAAAGGAAAACCTCAATCAGGGGTTCCCAAGATGGGGGCCGGGTCATGTTGTCTCACTCGGCTTCGAGGGCCCGACGGTCATTTTGCCCTGTCTCCATGATGGGGGTGGCCATTTTCTCTAACAGCTTCAAAGAGGTGGCTGTTTGCTTTCTCAAATGCCCTTGGAAGGGTTTGGGCCACATAAAATGGCACCAGGGACCGGATCCGGCCTGCAGGGTTTAGATTGGGAACCCCTGTCCTAAAGGCTCACTTTGACAGGGCACCGAAGATGTTGAGCTCTTGGCTGGGAAATCACTTTTGAAGTTGCAAGGCCGCTCTTTCCACCCCCTAATTGGAGCATTGAGGAGAGGAGAGGGCTGTAACTAGAGCATCAGAGTAAAAAGGAGGATTATAGCAGTGGTGGGATCCAGCCGGTTCGCCCTGGTTCACCAGAACCGGTAGCAGAAATTCTGGCTGGTTCCAAACACCCAAGTTTTGAAATAAAGTACCCCGTATATACTCAAGTATAAGCCGACCCGAATATAATCCAAGGTACCTAATTTTGACTTGAAAACCCAGGAAAATAGATTGACCCAAGTATAAGCCGAGGATGGGAAATGCAGCAGCTGCTAGTGAGTTTCAATAATCAAAATACATGAAAATATGGTGAAATTAATTAAATTTTCGGTGCATCTCAATCCAACGCGGTCTTGAGACCCTCGTGGTCATTGATCCGAGTATAAGCCCTTTCCCCTTTTGGGGGCTCATTTTTGGGGACTAAAAACCAGGCTTATACTCGAGTATATACATTAGTCCTAATTTGGATGCAATGCAGGGCTTTTCCCCTGGCCACGCCCACCATATCACGCCCACAGAGTAGGTAGTAAAAAAATGTGAATCCCACCACTAGATTACAGCTAATCTGGGGTTCAACTTCTTCCCTATTAAGTCTTCCCTGCCACATCTTTCTTTGTCTTAAAAAAAATCTCGACTTCTATGCAAACCTGTTTCTGCCGCTTTTATCCTCCGGCTCGTCCTGTGTCTTCCAAGTAAAATATACGCTCGTGGCAGGAGTGAAAAACGCTGCACTAATTACGCAATTATTTTATTATGTAGCACTACAAAAAATGTCTACCGAAGAATTAATTTGGTTAAAATAATTTGAATTGAGCAATTATTTTGTTAACACTGGAATTAACCGAAAAGGCCTTCAAGTGGTTTATTGCTCGCACTACATAATGAAGTGGTTGTTTAATTAGCAATAAATTTGTTATTCCCTTTGTACATATATATAAAAAATAAAGATCTTTTCCTTTCTCAAGAGATAATATTAAAAAAAACTTATCTTCTTTCCTGCCGACATTCTGGATGCCATATTTATGGCCTCCCCTGAGCGCAGGTCAAACGTCACGAGGGAGCCGTTCTCAAAAATTGCTCAAGAGTTACCTGCAGTTTTGAAGTATCATTGCAACTCAATTTTAAAAATTAACTGTAATAGAGTATAATAAAAAAGTTAGAGTAATTGCTATTAATAGCTACCAAGAGCTTAGTGGTTTGCGTGTTTGACTGATGGATCTGAGCCATGAAACGTAGTCAATGACCTTGGGACAGTCACATTGGCTTGGCTTGACTTCTCTCGCAAGGTTGATGTGGGATTAGGAGCCACTGAGGGCGGGCAGCATCTAAATCAGGGTTGCCCAAACTACGGCCTGTGGGCCAGATCCAGCCCCTGATGTCAATTCATCTCGTCACTCCCAGAAGTAAAATGCTGTACAGGTGTGTTTTACTTCTGCTTCCGGGAGTGATGAGGGCAGCACAGGCTAGATGAATTGGTGTCAGGGGCCGGAACTGGCCTGCAGGCCGTAGTTTGGGCACCCCTGGTTTAAGCAGAGAAAATGGCAGCTTAAAATCTATCACATCCTGTTGCAAAACAGGTGTGTTTTACTTCTGCTTCCAGTGGGAAGATCCACATGACCGGCCCACTGAGCCCCATGACTGGCCCATGGCCCAAAAAGTTTGAGCACCCCTGATCTAAATGTACCTATTCATAGGGATAATCACTTGGTAAAATGTTTTTATATCTAGCTGGTTCTATGCCATCAAACACGTGGGAGCCAATGAACAATTTAACTTGGTTCCAGGAGTGTGATAACCGCCCTGAGTCGCCACGGCGAGCGGGCGGTGATATAAATCTAAATAAATAATAATAATGTTGGGCCCAAGCAGGTTCTCCTGGGGAGACTGTTCCCTAGATTTGTGGGGTGGAAGGGGGGCAGAACTTAGAAGGCCGTCTCCCCTGTGACTACCGTCTGAGCCATGCTGGGTGGAGAAAGAAAGATGTCGATCCCAGGATGTGGGAACGCCTCAGTTGTTGACCACAAGATACTGGCAGATTCATGGCTGAAGCCTTGTCACCCTGAGCTATATCTAGGGTAGTGATGTCCAAACTTGGCACTCCAGATGTTCTTGAAGTTCAATTCCCAGAAGTCCTGATCAGTAGGTGTGTTGACCTGGGCTTCTGAGAATTGAAGTTCAAGAGCACCTGGAGTGCCAAGGTTGGCCATCTAGGACCTCTTACATTATTATTTTTTGTTGGTCCATCCTTTTCAGATTCCCCTTGAAAGCTTGTCTTTCTTTGATTGTCTGTTGGTACCTGCGATTCCCAGGGTCGGGAAATTGGTGCCAAGAGTTGCCAAAATCGCCCACCCAATGGGTGGAACTCAACACCTGGACTCTTGTGATGTGAGGCTGACCACAATTTTTACCCTCAATTTCCTTCTCCCCACAGATATGTATGACCAGGTGCTGAAGTTCGGGGCTTACATTGTGGATGGATTACGGGAATACAGGCAGCCTATCTTGATTTACATCCCGCCCCAGGCAGAGCTGAGAGGGGGATCTTGGGTAGTGATTGACCCCACAATCAACCCTCGACACATGGAGATGTATGCCGACCGAGAAAGCAGGTGATCAGCTACGTTGTCCTCATGTTTCTTCTCTTTATGTCATCATCACCTAAGACTGAGATGACAAACCTTGGCACTCCAAGTGTTCTTGGACTTCAATTCCCAGAAGCCCAGGGGTTACTGCATGATGATGATGATGATGATGATGTTTACACTTGTATGCCGCCCACTCAACATGCAATTCAGGGTGGCTAACAAAGTATCACATAACCATTAATACACAATAAAACCCACTACAACATACCGCAATAAAACCCACTACAATACACCAATCCCAATGGCCAAGTCCCGACAATAGCATAAACCCCTGGCGGTTGGTGGGGCCCGATGTCAGGGTGGTGGAACATCCTCTGCTGAGGTGGTGGAGCGTCCTCTGCCGCTCATGGCAGGCGGCTCTTCAACCCCAGCCATAGGTGGGGCCCGGGTGGCGGGGCGTCCTCTGCCAAAGCGGTGGGGCGTCCTCTGCTGCTTGGGCCGGCGGCTATTCAACCCTGGCCATGGACGGGGTCGGGGCAGCGGGGTGGCCATTTTGCCCTGTAACCTTGGAGTGCCAAGGCTCGCCATCATGGTTCTAAGCAGACATGGCTCTAAGCAGACAGTCCATCAGCCCTGCCATCACCCATGCAACCCTTTCCATCCTGTTTCACAATTTCCTCGCCTCCAACAAAGTAACTTTTCCCCCCTTCCCTGTTTTAGAGGCGGAGTTTTGGAGCCAGAAGGAACGGTGGAGATCAAGTTCCGGAAGAAGGACTTGGTCAAAACGATGAGGCGCGTGGATCCTATCTATGTGCGTCTGGCGGAGCGACTTGGTAAGTCTTGGCAGGGTTGTTGACATGCCAAATAAATTGAGGTGGATGATGCAACTGCTAGTTTATCTTAGTTGGCAAAGTGCAAGTATAAACATCTGATTCAGAGACGCATCGAAGAAGAATTCCTACTTATACTGTTCTTGGGTGACGCTCCCTCAGACAACTCTGTGGGCCCGGCGACCATTTTGCCCTTCCTCCACCGCATGGCACTTCCTGGTGTGGTGGAGGCGGTGGGGGGTCCACATGAAATGGTGCTGCGAGCCGCTTCCAGGCCACAGGTTGAGAATCCCTGTGTTAGACCCACCGAATCAGTTGGTTCTTGGTAAGTCAACATTTAACGTAAGTTGCATTGATTTAAGGAGTCTATTCTGGATAGACTTGAGTTTTCCAACCATTGGTTTTTGGATTTCAGTTCCCAGAAGCCTAAGTCTGTTCCCCAAAGCACTGATCAGCCAATGGACTGACTTAGACTTCTGAGAATTGAAGTCCCCCTGTGGGGCCGGGGCCCCACTTTGGGAACCACTGCTTTAGACCGGATCCTGCCCATGGCTCCATTTCATGTGCCCCCTCCAAGGGCATTTGAAAAACAAAATGACCACCCCTTTGAAGCTGTTGGGACAAAATGGCTGCCCCCATTGTGGAGGCAGGGCAAAATGTAGGCATATATGTAATACATACAGCATCATACAACCTCTATTGGCATGAGGTCACCCTTGCTCGAAAGCCAGTCGTATCCAACTCTAGGGTTCAGTGCTCATCTGTTTATTAGTCAGAGCCAGCCCTGCCTGCGTCTGCAGACGTTTCCGTGGATATGTGGCAGGCATGCCTAGACACTGGAGTGCATTAGCAAATGAATTAAGGAATTGATTAACGTTTTGAATGGTCATTTGGGAAGAGGTTCTTCACACTTAGACATTATCCCATCATTATGACTTTACTAATTGGGATCATTACTGGTAGGTTTCCCTATCCCTGTGCTGTTGTTTTAAAAAAATGTTTATTTACTTTGGCTTTCAGAGTTTGGTTGCCTGGTCGAGATTGGTTCTCTTCATGTAGAAATGATGTTGCTGGATTAAGACAGGAGTCTGTCTAGTTCAGGGGTTCCCAGCTGGGGGCCGGGTCACGTTCTCTCAGTCAGCTTCAAGGGCCGGACGGCCATCTTTCCCTGCCTGGGGTGCCCATTTTGTCCCAACAGCTTCAATTCCTGGACTTGTGACATTGTGAAGTTTCAGATCTCCATTGGGAACCCCCCCCCCCCATTAGGCATTGGTGTTGTGTGCTGGATCCAGTGGGCCGTAATTTGGGCACCCCTGGTTTGAGCAGAGAACATGGCAGCGTAAAATCTATCTCAGCCTGTTGCGAAACAGATTGCAAGGCATGTTTTACTTCCGCTTCTGGCCGGAGAAACCACGTGACTGGGCCACTGAACCATAGGCACCCCGATCCACAGCCAAACCGGTTGGTGTCACAGCCGACCGCCGCCTCTCCCTGTTCAGTGATGCCACTTGAAACAGTCCATGCTGTTGAACCATTTCTGTGACAGCGTGAAAGACGTTGCCTGCCCTTTTCCAAAGACCCATTTGTTCTTCCATCCCCACCGCTATTGTGGGGGGGAAACGAAGGGTGCCCCCCCTGTTCTTTCCATGTGCCTCGTACAGATGAGACCATCAGAGAGGCTGGACTTGCATCCTGAATTCTTTCCTTTTTCGATTCAGCCGCTGTTAGAAGGGACGGGCCCTAAATCAATTGCCTCCCCCACCCCCAAGTTTCCCTCTTGGTTTGTGCAAAACCTTCCAACAGCATCATTCATGTGCCAGACCAAAAGAGCACTGTTCTATTGGGTCTGGGGAGGAAATACCATGCTTCAGACTTCAAGCCTTTTAAACTAAAGCATGGGTTCCCAGCATTTTCAAGCCAGGGGCCGAGCCACGCTCTCTCGGTCAGCTTTGAGGGCTGGATGGCCATTTTGTGCTGAGCACAATGGGGGTGGCCATTTTGTCCTAACAGCTTCAAAGGGGCAGCCATTTTGTTTCTTGAATCTTTTTGTTGGGTTTATATAATCGCCTGAGCGACTCAAGGCGGCTCACAATATTAGCTAAAACCCACACCCAATACCAATTAAAACCAAATACAGTTGTACCTCGCTTAGAGAGCATAACGTGTTCCACAGGATTGCTCTTTAAGTGAAGCACTATAAAACTATCTAAAAATGTCCATAAAGCCTCTAAATAAGCCAGTAGGAGGGATGGAGGGATGTCACATGAAATGGTGCCTGTGGGCCAGATCTGGCCCTCAGGCCTTAGGTTGGGAACCCCAGCCTTAAAGAGTTTGTGTGAGTGTGTTAATTTCTATTAACTCCAGCCTTCCCAGAAACCAGCTAATGAGTCCCACACAAACCTCATCACCTTAATTAAAACGATGGCCGCACCAGAGGGCGAACCCCTTCAGAGCCATCCGTACACGCGTGCACAGGGGAGGGGAGAGTGCATTAGCAGCTTGGCTGGCTGATAAGTGTCTTGCTTAGATGGTTGGTAATTGCTCTCCATGTCAGGCGGTGATCGGCAGCGGTGGTGGTGGTGGTGGTCTCCTCCTCTCCCCCCCCCCCCCCCCCGGAAAAGGTCCAGATTGTAGGACACTGTGAATTGCATAATTCCTGCCCCCCCTTTCCCGGGCTGGGCTCTATGCTGGTTTTTCTTTCTGCCCAATTTAAAATTTGTCAAAGCCGGTCGTCTTCTGGATCACTGCCCTTTGATATTTTGCGCACTCCATTTGCCACAAACAAGCCGCAGGGCCGCGGTTCCTGCTGACTCCAGCAGAAGGGAACGAGAGAGAGAGGTCCATTTATCTTACACCGCCGGTTGCAAACTTGCTCATTAGCCGGGGGTTCACTGCCTCTCTTAACCCCTCGATAGCTGCCATCATTTCCACCCATGCGCTATGCTGTGGCAAGAGGGGGCCGCCGCACCCACAGGGGCTGCTCACATGGGGGCAGAGGATATGGGGACAGATCCGGGGAGGGCAGGCGTTGCATTTCCATCTGAGCCTTCTTGCTCCACCTCTGGGCTTTTCCGTCGGCACCAGGCGAGGCCAGGAAGGGAAGATATTGAATAATGTGACACGGATCCGCTAATTATCAATTTTTTAAGTGCCCTAACTGAAATCTTTATTCGTTTCTTGTTTATTCAAATGTCACTCAATGAGCGTTGAGTCGCCGCTTAAGCAGGAGAGAAGCATTTCCGGCCTCCTTGTTTTGACGATAAATTTTATTGCCAAGAATTGTCATCGGGGAGACTATAATCACATACAGTATTTAAAACAAGTGTGCATAAGTCGACACGTATGTTTTTGAAACAGTGTGCTCCGGTGTAAGACTTCACATGCTTTTCATTTATAATAGGGGTTCCCAACCTATCTGGATCTGGCCCATGGTGCCATTTCATATGGGCCCCCACCTCTCCAAAGGAAGGTGCCACGTAGGTCACAGGTTTTCAGCCTCCCGTAACTACGGGGGTGGGGGTGGTGTCTTTATCCTCCTGACCGGTGGGAAGGGACATTCCATGGGATTTTCCTTATAGCGAAAATTCCTTATTGTGAAGTGCCCATAGGAATGCACTGTGCCGTTTCCCATAGGAATGCATTGAAAACAAAAAATCTGTAAAGGAAAGCTCGGTTTCCCATAGGAATGCAATTGGGGGGGGGGGGATTCCATAAGCCGAGGCATTATTTTCAATGGATTTCTTTCCGTAAGTCGAGTTTTCCGCTACATGAAGTGTCTGGGTTTCCACTGTACACTGCAAGAAAAGATTCCTGAGGACCAGAAACTTGACGATTCCTATGCTCTGTAGGCTTATATGCAACGGTTAAGTGTCAGTCTGGATTCACAGAATATCGGGACAGGATCGGTGAATTAAGACTCCTCTTATAATCTCATTTTGCCAAGCATTTGAATGCAAGGCATAAATTGCACATCATTTCCATCTCGACGAGGAGGAATTTTGTCCAAAAGAAAAAATCTATGGAAGCTGTGAATGTTCAGTCGTGTTTAATATGTCACCAAATCAGATTTCTATGACATCTTTAAATGGGTGAAGGGGGAGAACGCATTGGCATCTGAGTGCTGAGCAAGAACATCAAGTGTTCGACGTGGAGATCTGGCTGTAAAAGAAAAGAAACCTATTCCCTGATATTTAATTGTACCAAGGGCTTATAGAATTGATTTGAGGGCTTAGTCTTTTACAATACCCAGTGAATAAGAAACGTTCCTGACAATCAATCAATGATAGGATAATCACTCTTTATCCCCCTCCTCCTTTCCTTCATGTTACCTCCTTTCTTTCTCTCCAGAGAACAGGGTTCAGAAGCCAAAAATCTTTATAGACGCCACTTTTAAATTAAGCAGAAAATAGACATTGACATATTTGTTAATCTCACCCGGATCATTACCGGGGCCCAGTGCTGTTTGAGTTGCAGGAGACAGCCTAGAATACATGAGCATCTGCTTCCTTTAACAACTGGGGAGGCCACACCAAAACCGCGTATGTACCACCCCCCCCATAGAACTTAGTGCACGCTCTGGGCAGGTCATAAGTTAATGCGCATTTTGCCCCCAACGTGCTGGGTACTCATTTTACCAACCTCGGAAGGATGGAAGGCTGAGTCAACCTTGAGCCATGGTAGAATCGAACACACGTTTTGCCTGCAGTGCGTCCATTTTAACCCCTCCGCCACCAGGAGGTTGCTTCCCTGCAACTACATGCGCGGTAAACCCATCCGTGTGGATTCACAGAGACCACGGAGAAGGACTTGATAGAGCGTAGGGGCAGAAATAGACATCGTAGATAGCCCATAATTAGAACACAATTACTCAGCTGTAGAAGTGGAGTTGGGGTGGAAGGGAAATGGATTTATGCCACCCAAGGCATAGCAGGAACACGTAGTCTTGTAATTAAGTATGTACATATTTCTCACTGTATAAGGTCAGCAGTAAATATTTGTTTTAGATTGCACTGTGATTCTTTGAACTCTTTTTCTGACTTTGCACATCTCGTTCATTTGTACACTTCTAAAATATATTAGCTCCCAGTAAATTAAAGCTCACGGAGACGTCTACAGTTTAAGGGAAAATTGGAACGACTGAATTCAGAGCTAGTTAGGGGAGACCCATTGAGTCAGTGAGACAGACATCAGTGATGTCCTAAGACAGTGATGGTGGACCTTGGCACTCCTGATGTTCTTGGACAGCTGGAGTACCATGGTTCGCCATCATGGGCCTAAGATGTCTTGTTTGTTGAATAGCCCTACGGTAGTTACGAGTACCAACTGAATGTAGTCAAAAACCCACACTAACAAATATGTCTCATCTTTTAAAGCTGTCCATATTGCCGTGATGGCGAACCTTGGCACTCCAGATGTTCTTGGACTTCAATTCCCAGAAGCCCAACCCCCATGAATCCGCACGAATGGGTTTACTGCGATTCATCCGGCCCGCACCGCCTGTCGATCCTGGAAGCGGAAGTAAAACACGCCCGTAGAGCGACAAGGGCGGCACAGGCCGGACGAATCGCAGTAAACCCATTCGTGTGGATTCATGGGGTCTTGGGCTCCTGGGAATTGAAGTCCAAGAACATCTGGAGTGCCAAGGTTTGCCATTATGGCCATATTGATTACTATCTCTACCCCTTGGTAGGCAATTCAATGGCATAACGGACATAACTCCTCTATCGCTCTTTGCCTGCACATCATCCTCTTTCTGTACCTCAAGGGGTCTGTGACAGGCATCTTCCCTCTTGATTTCAGGGACCCCCGAGCTAAGCCCGGCCGAGCGGAAGGAACTGGAGACCAAACTGAAGGAACGGGAGGAATTCCTAATCCCCATTTACCACCAGGTAGCCGTGCAGTTTGCTGACTTGCACGACACGCCCGGCCGGATGCAGGAGAAAGGTGTCATTACGGTAAGTATTATGAATCATTGTCTTAGCGCCGCCGCTGCTGCTGTCAGAAGCGCCGGCATGTGGGGACATGCTCTGAATTGTAGCCGAGGTCCTCGCAGACGAACATTTTGAAGGGGCGTGGATTGTTTTGACAACATCGCATGACTATTAACAGCCTTTAAACGGTGAAGCCAACACTGGGGTTATTATTGCTCCAAGGATGGTTTCTTCTTCTGCCGTATCTGAGTCCGAATATTGGTGATCATCATAGCGATCAGCCATGATGACTGTCTTGAGAATATAATGCAGTGGCTTTTCATTTGCCTTCAGCATCGCAAGCATGACACCCTGTAGTATCACTGATCCAGTTCCGTGAGTCCATTTCTGGTCCTGACCCATTTTGGCACGCAAAGTCCTCATCATCAGCCCCAGGCCAGGATGGATGAAGCTGCTGCCCTCCACCAAGAGGGATTCAAGTGGGACCATTTAACCCACTTAGGGACGATCACCCTTCCCTCTGGACGTTCGACATCCAAGGCCGCTAGTCCTCAGGGTTGTCAAATTAGTTAACTGCCGCCTGACCCTTGGCGTTGAGCGGCTGGCAGTAGGGTCTACTCCATTACCATAGTACCTTCAGGAGCCTCTGTTTAAGGATGTTTGGCTCTCACTTCCTGAGGCTTCAGAAGCAGGCAGGCAATGGATTCCCCAATACCTGTAAATGATTTCACTCAGGGCTTCTACAGGAATTGTGTGGGTCTGAGTCTCGGCCTTCCTCGCTTGTGTGAGGAACTTCTCTTTCAGGAGAGAACTCACCATCTGGTCGCTTTCCTCTGTGAAGAAGCCATCGTCTCCTTCTGTAGCCAGATGGCGTTTGTTGCCTTAGATCAGTGATGGTGAACCTTGGCACTCCAGGTGTTCTTCAACTTCAACTCCCAGAAGCCCAAGTCCATGTGAACCCACACGAATGGGTTTACAGCCTGTTCGTGGACAGTAAACCCTTTCGTGTGGATTCACAGGGACTTGGGTTTCTGGGAATCTAAGTCCAAGAACAGCTGGAGGGCCAAGGTTCGCCATCACTGCCTTAGATTCTGACGGTGTGACAAAAGGTGGGTTAAACATGATAGAAGGGAAAATACACACAAAATATAATTATGTCCACAGTACAATTTGAACTCTTTAAAAGCAGACGAGGGGCTGAGAAATTCCACCACGTGTAAGGAGTCAATATTTAGGAAATACTGTATATACTCAAGTATAAGTCTAGTTTTTAGCTTCCAAAATGAGGTCCAAAAATGGGACTCGACTTATACTCGGGTCAACATACACATTTTTAAAAAAAAAAACACACAAATGTTAAAATTAATTAACTTTACCGTATTTTAATTACTGAAACTCACTTGCAGCTGCTGCATTTTCCACCCCCGACGTATACTCGGGTCAATCTATTTTCCTAGTTTTAGAGGTCCAAATTAGGTACCTTGACTTACATTCCGGACGACTTATCGTTGAGTATATACGGTAGGTATTCAAGTAAGACTATGTAGATAATCTTCCAATCTGGCTTCCTTCGCCTAAAGCAGGGGTTCCCAACCTAAGGCCTGTGGGCCAGATCTGACCCACACCATCATTTTATGTGGTCCTCCACCCCTCCAAAAGTATTCGAGAAACAAAATAGCTGCCTTTTTGAAGCTGTTGGGACAAAATGGCTTCCCCCATTGTGCAGGCAGGGCAAAATGGCTGTCCGGCCCACGAAGCTGACTGAGAGGTTGGGAACCCCTCACCGAAAGAGTGCTGATAAAAAGGCAATTTTTATCTTTATCTGCTTGGTTTTCCTTTCATGCTTGCGTCTTGGTTTCCCTCACCTGCATTTTAGATTAACCAGAGATGAGCACTGAACCCTAGAGTCAGACATGACTGGTTTTGAGCATGGGTGAACTTTTACCTATCTGTCTTAAATGCAGGACATTTTAGACTGGAAAACGTCCCGCACGTTCTTCTACTGGCGACTTCGCCGTCTCCTCCTGGAGGACCTGGTGAAGAAGAAAATCCACGATGCCAACCCTGAACTCACTGACGGGCAGATCCAAGCCATGCTGAGACGCTGGTTTGTGGAAGTGGAAGGCACTGTGAAGGTACTTTTAGAAATTTATGCTCCCCCTGTCCACCAGCTTGGGAATGTCTGTTTTCGACTCTGCACGGCTATAAACTGAGATAAAGTGTGATGGAATTTTAGAAGCCGAGGTTCAGAAGGGAGCCATAGAGCATTTTTAGTAGTGGTGGAGAGCAATGAGCAGCATTTTCTGGAGCTTTGCCCGACCTCCGTTCTCATGGTTTAGGCAGCAGGAAAATACGGGCAGACTGGGAGGGGAGGTACGAGCTGCCTACGTTGAGCAGTTCAGAAAATTCAGCTGTCCACAACAACAAAAAAAAAAGATGTTGATTTCCTTGTGTGCAGAATTACTCGCTGTAAGAGACTGCATGGAAGCCCAGATAGAGCTTGACGATTGGTACAATGGCACGATGTCCTTTGATCCAGGTTTAAACAGCATTTGAAGATGATTGACTCTAATTGGAAGGATGAACTGCCATAAGACTTACCACGTCTCTCTCTCTCTCACACACTTATTCTGTAACATCAGGCCATGAATTGGGATATTTTAAAATAATAATAATAATAATAATTGTGTGCTGTCAAGTCAACTCTTGGCCAACCCTTGGATAGATTCTGCACTGGGCAACCTATTGAACAACTAAGACAAGGGTTCTCAACCCATGGCCTGTGGGCTGGATTCGGCTCATGGCACCAAATAACCTGCCCCCCGACCTCGCTCCAGCTGCTGCTGGAATCAGCGACGGACTCATTTACAGCTGATGTTAATGCATTTACGACAGCTGTAAATGAGTCTGCAGCCACCGTAAACACGTTTACGACAGCCGTGGGTGCCGTTTACGGCGTGGGAACCGCCAGCTGTCTGAGGGGGCATGGTCCGGCCCGCTGCTCTAAAAGGTTGAGAATTCCTGAACTAGGAGGTAGGACCCCCCTTTTTTGCATCCTTTGGTTTTGTGACTTAAAAGAACAAACAAAACACAGAGATTATATCATGTCTGAAATACTTTCAGGCTCTGAAAGGGGAAACGAGACAGTGGATGTGTTTGCCGGAGATGTCCCCCCCCCCCCACCGCCCCCTCTGGAGGGCTCTGAGCTTTCGAAGGCAGTGTCTGAGCATCTTCCCCCCCCCCCCTGCTTAAGCCAGGCATCTAGTTAGCTAATACATTACACCAATCAAGAAGAGTTATCTTAAGCCACAATTAATCTGCTCCCTGGCATATGTTGATAGGAAAGCATCATGCTGTTTCTTAATTAAAGGCAAACGGATTAAAAATGATTAATAAGAGTATTAAATATTCGCCTAAACTAAAAGTGGTGGCATTCTTGGGCAAATCTTTGCCTTATTCTGGTCCAGGCATTTGCAGCCTGGACGTGACGGAGGGGTTACTTGTAGGTAGCTTGCAAAGACCTTCCTTTGTATGACGGGTGAAGGTGCCCCGTTGAAAGGAGCGTAGAGCAAAAGGAAGCCATTTTAAAATCCTAATCGTCGCAAACAATGGTACCGTTGCAGTTATGATTTGTCTTCTGCTGGAAGCTTTTAATAGATTCCTTCTAAATATTCCTGATTGGAAAAGCCTTAGTCTCAAATTATGATTCAGACTCTTGATTAAGCCTATTTCCTGAGTAATTTGACAGACAGTTCACTTGTCTAGGCGACCCTCGCTAGGACAGCGATGAGGAACCTTAGCGCTCCAGCTGTTCTTGAACTTCAACGTACGCGCAAGTAAACCCATCCCTGTGGATTCACAGGGACTTGGGCTTCTGGGAACTGAAGTTCAAGAACAGCTGGAGTACGTGCAGTAAACCCCTTCGTGTGGATTCACAGGGACTTGGGCTTCTGGGAATTGAAGTCCGAGAACAGCTGGAGTGCCAAGGTTGGCCACCACAGTGCTAGGACTTCTGTCCAGCAGTAATAACCACAAATGACTTCTGGTTCTGTTACTAGTTTGGAAGCTTTCTCTGTGTTAACATTCATACCCAATAAGCAATTTAAATGTCAATCTTCCCCAGTGAAGATGGGATAGAAATTTAAGGAGATTCCAAAAAACGTGTCCCCTGCCTTTTGGGGAGCAAAAAGCTCCCTACATCTTGCACGTACTCCAGCAAGATGTAGAAATGTAGAGCACTTGCATTTAGGTTTTGGTAAAAAGGCAGTGGAAGTCAGTTTTCAGACACTATGCAGTTGTTTTATTATTATTATTATTATTATTATTATTATTATTATTATTATTATTATTATTATTATTATTATTATTATTATTATTATTATTATTATTAATAATAATAATAATAATAATAATTCGATTTATATACCACCCTACTCGGTACAACTGACTCAGGGCGGTTTACAGAAACCATACATATAACACAATCAAAAGTAATATAATATGTAGCATAATCAAAGGTCATACGGTATAATACAATAAATATAACAATACAATACAGCAGTGCAATAAAACAAAACCACACTGCAAAACAAGGTTACAAAAAAACAATTCTGGTTACATATACATGGCAGTCTCAGTAATGCAATACAATATAAAAATACAATAAGAAGAAAGAAAGAAAAATACAGTACATGATCCCAAAAATGTCAGGGCTCTCACCCTAAACACAAGCATGCTCTGGAAACCATGGTGCAGCAGTCTTTTAAGCCCGGCGTGGGGCGAGGCTCGGGAGCGCCGGCAGGCAAGACAGGTCCAGGCGCTCCCGACGAGAGTCCTCCTCGCACAGCTCTTCCAACATCCAGGCGGCAAGGAAACATCCCGCCACAGCGGTCTTTAAAACCCGACGTGGGGCGAGGCTCAGGAGCGCTGGCAGGTGAGACAAGTCCAGTACAATACATTAAACAATCTCGAAACTAGTCCTCTCAGCTCCAGGTGTCTGTTGGGGGGGCAGCGGCGGGGGCGGCGGGGGCGGCAGGTCTTATAGCCACCCGCACCGGGCCACAGCTGGGCTCGCTCTCTCCAGGCCGGACCGGGTTATGGATCTGTAGGGAGAAATTATTTCCTTTTCCCCTGTGAATTTGGACTATATTGAATGTATTGAATCGATGACATGCAAGATCAGATTTGGGAGATATTAAGCAACTTGGTCCTTTAATTTAATTAAACTGATGACTTTGGCGAGTTGCTTTGATGATTCCTGCATTTCAGCTGAGTCACCTCTGCTCCTGCTACACAAACTATTTTTTACAATATGAATCCAGAAAGAGATCCGGATAGGCAGTGGATTCATTTCCCCTGAAAACATTTGGCATGGTGATTTCTATACCTGGAGGTTTTCATAAGTTTTTTGTTTTTGTTTTCTTGTTCTGTTACAGCTCCTATGGAGTAAAACACAGAAGCGATTTAATTTCATACATGTTATTACCGTATATATTCGACTATGTCATCCCGAATATAAGTTGAGGTACCTAATTTGGACCTCTAAAACTAGGAGAATAGATTGACCCGAGTATAAGTCGGGGGTGGAAAATGCAGTAGCTGCTAGTGACTTTCGGCAATTAAAATACATGAAAATGTGGTACAATTAATTTATTCAGACATTTGTGTGGGTCTGTTTTCAAATTTTTAATCGTAGTGTTAGTGCTTTTAAAAAATGTATGTTCGGATTAAATTAAAGGACCAAGTCTCTTAATACCTCCCAAATCTGCTTTTGCGTGTCATTGATTTGATACATTCAATATCGTCCAAATTCACAGGTTTTGGGACCCTTTGGGTCGTTGACCCGAGTATAAGCCGAGTCTCCTTTTTTGGATCTCATTTTGGAGTCTAAATAACTAGATTTATACTCGAGTATATACAGTACTCACTTACTATTATAATCAGTGTGGTTTTCACTCAAACTAGATAGAGATGCTCTTCGTTAATCTTTTAACTGCAGTCATAGCTTAGTGGTTAAGACGTTGAGTTTGGAGACTGGAAGGTCGCGGTTCAATACCGGAGTGCTCCATGACAGATCTTGGGGACGTGAAAGGAGCCTCATTCAGGCACCCCCCAAGCGGCGTTTCTCCAGCAAAAATCCTTTCAACCCAGGGTAATTTCTGACAAGAAGTGTATTTATTTACTGTGGTCATAATTTTGTTCATTATTCACAAGATCAACGGTAGCGTTTTGAAGGTGGCCTGCTTCAATTTATTTATATTTTATTTCTAATCTGCAGTTGTCAGTTTTACACTGTCTGCATATCTAAATTTTTACACACACACATACATAAAACAACCAAGCCAGAAATGGGACAGAGGACATGATCAATATTTATATTTTTAAAAAGGGACTGCCAATTACAGACGTTTTTGACGTGAGCTACAAGCAGCTGAGAAGGGAAATTTAAGCCGAAGACCCAAGCCACTTTCCCCCACTTCACACCTAATTTATCCATGAACAATATACCCAATTAGGAGGGTCCTTCAGCTGTTTATGGGCAAATATTCGGCACATCCCTAAAAACTTTTCAAGCCAGGGGCCGGGTCACACTCTCTCAATCAGCATTGTGGGCCAGATGGCCATTTTGCCTTGCCTACATGATGGGGTGGCCATTTTGTCCCAACAGCTTAACAGGGTGGCCATTTTGTTTCTCAAATGCCCTTGGAGGGGGGGCACATGAACCGGTGCCATGGGCCAGATCCTTCCCATGGGCCTTCGGTTGGGAACCCCTGCTATGGATGGACAGTGTTGATGCCATAAATAGGCATGAACTCCATCTAGTCAATATTAATCTGTTCTTGCTGGTCACAGTTTTCAGAGAGAATCTTTAAATGGAGGAATTGGAATTAGGTGCCAAAACAGCGTTTACATGACCCCTGATTCAGACTTATCCTAACAAGGACGCTTCTGGACCACATAAAGATTCCTCCCTCCCTCCCACCCTCCTCACTACGAAAAGGTTTCAGAAAGAGTTTCTTCATTGTAGAATAAGGTACAGCTTAACTTATCACATATGCAGTAGACCAGTGATGGCGAACCTTGGCACTCCAGGTGTTCTTGGACTTCAGTTCCCAGAAGCCCAAGTCTCTGTGAATCCACACGAATGGGTTTACTGCCCGTGTTCTTGGACTTTAATTCCCAGAAACCCAAGTCTCCGTGAATCCACACAAATGGGTTTACTGCGCATGTTTCTGGACTTCAATTCCCAGAAGCCCAAATATCTGTGAATCCACACGAATGGGTTTACTGTGCGTGTTCTTGGACTTCAATTCCCCAAAGCCCAAGTCTCTGTGAATCTGCACCAATGGGCTTGCTGCATGTACATGCTACAAACCCTTTCATGTGAATTCACAGATACTTGGGCTTCTGGGAATTGAAGTCCAAAAAACCCTGGAGTGCCAAGGTTGGCCATCACAGTGGTAGAGTCTGCTCTGCTCACCCAAATGCTCTTTGGAACCTTGAGAAATCCCATTTTTCTTGTTTTGAAACATACTAAAGCAACCACATCATTGCTTTAAAAATGCAGGCAAAAGAGAAGGCAGATGAAACAGTCCCATGTTTTAGCTTTATTTGGGAGGACGAGTTTTAGGATGGTAGGAAAAGATGGTGGGATTAAACATTCAAGCTTGTAATTTCTTTGGTCTATAGACCCCTCACTTGCATGCGGTTCCAAACCTGCCCTTAAAAGAGGTGTCATTTCTGTACCCCCCACCCTCGTTTTTGATGACTTTCATCTACAGCTGAGAACAGCAGACATTAGCGCTCACCCGTATATGTCATCTTTACACTTGAGGACTGAAGCCAATTTATGCGCGCCTTCCCCTTGCGCTCCCGGTTTTTTTTTTTTAATGTTCAGCCGATCCGCCGCACAGAACCACCAGGCCAAAGGTTCACCCTTCAAGGAGTGCGGCAGCTGTTTCCAACCCTTAAACCACACCGCGATACTTCATCTGTGGATTTTTGACATGACTGCCTATTAAATCATGATGTGGAATTCATTGTCATTCCGACTTTGACTTCATTAAGCGACAGAACGGAGAAGGATAGTGCACCTTTAAATGATGAGCTTTTGTGTTTAATTACCCAAATAAAATGACATAAATATGAATGAGCGCTAATGGCGGTACTTGGGTTTTTCCGGAAACCATTAGTGATTCTTAAATGATTTGTAAAGAAAATGAGAGGCAAGGAGAAGCAGCGAGAAGGCTATTAGGCTTCTAACACACTCCTGAATGATTATATAGTCAACTACCTAGCAAATACAGAAGCTAAGTGATCCCACCCACCCACCCCCTTGGAAAAGAAACAGGCATGGCTGTAGTTTTCCCAATGGCTGAAGGCCCTTTGGACTCCCATGTGATGCACATTGCATCTAAAAGGAGGGTTAGATGTCTGTCATTGTTTACAACTGGGGTGTTCAACCTACGGCCCATGGGCTGGACCCGGCTCACGGTGCCAATTAATCCAGCCCAGGGTGAGGATCCCGCCGCTGCCACCATCGAAAGCTCCGCAGATGCGGCAAAAACAGCTGAAAAGGCAGCAGAAAACATGACAATGCCCCCTCCTATGAATCTTCTCTCCTCTGCTTGTAAATCAGGGGTGGCCAACCTTTTTGTGCCTCTGGCCCGCAAATCTGTCTGGGGGAGCACGAAAAGGCTGGGGGCTAAATATAGCTCTATTTATACATTCTGTTATTTTCGAGTACAACACTAGTAAGGTGCAATAATACACAAACCTGTATTTTGAAGGAGACCATAATGGCTTTTGAACTGCGGTTTGAGGTACGGTGTGTCAATAGTGGGTTTGAGCAACAAACAAGAGTGGCCATAAATTGCCAAAACAGCCATGCAAACCCCGTCTGAGTCAGGAAGGCTGGCAAATCCATACCTAGAGTTGTGGTTTCTGTAGTTGAATGCACTGTACGGACTCCTCTCCTGGGCTTCAGCCTTTCATTACAGCGTTGTGTGGTTTAGAGAACGGGGGCATTCCTACTTCTCACCCTTCTCGCTTTTTCAGTGAGGAGAAACCGGAGAATTGTTTTGAGTCTGTGCATCAGTGATGGCGAACCTTGCCACTCCAGATGTTCTTGGACTTCCAATTCCCAGAAGCCTAAGTCTCTGTGAATCCACATAAATCCACATTCCTGTGGATTCACAGGGACTTGGGCTTCTGGGAATTGAAGTCCAAGAACACCTGGAGTGCCAAGGTTCGCCATCACGGCTCTACACGGTAGCGTCAGGGCAGCTTAACATCCACTCTTGCTTCTTCCACTTGGCAGGCATATTTGTGGGATAACAACAGGGACCTGGTGGAGTGGCTGGAGAAGCAGCTGACGGAGGAAGAAGGCACCCGTTCGGTGGTCGAGGAGAACATCAAATACATCTCTCGGGACTACATACTCAAGCAGATCCGGAGGTGAGGCAACTTTGGAAAGCCTTCTAGGGCAGTGGTTCTTAACCTTGTTGGAGGCACTGAACCTTCGCAAGTTGCATACGTGCATTCACCAAACCCTACATAGAACTTGCCATGAATACCCTGGTGAATGGACAGTCGTACCTCCGCCAAACCCGAGACTGACTCACAGAACCCCTGGGGTTCGGTTGAGCCCAGGTTAAGAACTACTGTTCTAGAGGTTCTTTTTCATACACCAGGTGGTGTCTTACTTTCTAGTGTTAATGTTGACCGTCTTTTTGGGCTTAGTTTGGTCTGAATGTAGCGCAGTCTATTTAATATCCAGAAAGAGAAAACTTTATGAAAAATTAAGATTCCTTGAGATCAAACCTGAGCGTTTCTCTTTGCAAAGTGACCAGTAAGTGTTCACAAGGTCAGTTGCTAAGCCTTTCAGGCCAAGGAAGAGTCTGCAGATTTGGCCTCTACTAAAGACAACCCAACCCTTGACCTGCACCCTCTCTCTTACTCTTCCCCCCTTCTTCCCCCAGCTTGGTCCAGGCTAATCCGGAGGTGGCCATGGATTCCATCGTCCACATGACCCAGCACATATCGCCGACCCAGAGGGCCGAGATCGTGCGCATTCTCTCCACAATGGACTCTCCTCCTTCCACGTAGGTGGGGGTCTCCTGGCTGTTGTGCCAATGGGGTCCCTAAGGCGCTGCCTCTCGCCTTCCTGACTTGTCCCAGAGAAAGAAGAAATGCCGGGAAATGGACTTGTCAAATTTCTTGTACTTTCCTGCCTGCAAAATGACACTAGAAGGTGAAGAGGAAACCCTTCGGGGTAACTTACAGATACCGTAAAACTATGACTATTTATTTAACAAATTGTGACTGGACCAACGTTCCAACCCAATGTTGTTTCTATAGCCCTTAAGAAGAGGGAACGAAGGGTACTGTAGGATCCCAAGATCTTACCTTAAGGTTGGGTTGGGTAAGAAGATCCTTCAGAAAGCACTCTCTCCCCCCCCCCCCCTTTTCTGTCTTGCCTATTTTTGGTACATTATGATCTGGTCTTTGATATACCCTACCCTGTGTCCATTATCTGCCAACAATACTTGTCTTTGTGATGGTATAGAAGAGATGGCACGGATCTTTGGCAAATTCTTCCTAGTTGAACCAGTCCTCCTTCCTGCTGGTGGCCATTTTCAGTCCAACAGCGAAATATAAATACACATCTCTTTGCTCCAGCTGCTGAATAGCCTTGTGGACGAGATTGTTGTTGTTATTATTATTGTCACAAGAAGCGGGAGGAGGACAAAGAAAGATGCTTTTGCAACTGAAGTGGCCGGGGGCTTTGTTTGAATAGGATTCTTTTATTATTATTTCCATAACTGAAGGACAGGCTTAGAGATGTTTCCCTGTCTTAGTCTCAACCACGCACACAAGAAAAATGGTTGTGGAAAACTCCGTCGCACCACAAAAGAGACAGACGAGAACTTCCCAGATCATCTACAACAGAGATTCTCAACCTGTGGACCTGCGGCACCATTTCATGTAGCCCTCACACTGCCTCCACCACACCAGGAAGTGCCATGTGGTGGAGGAAGGGCAAAAATGGCCATCCAGCCCCCAAAGCTGTCTGAGGGAGTGTGACCCAATGCCCCCCCCCCCCGGCTTAAAAAGGTTGAGAACTCCTGATCTACAACCTCCTTATTGTTCCATCAATGGGCGAGTCCTGCGCTTCAGGCTTGTCGACCATTATCTCGAGAAGAGCTAAAACTGATTGAAGACGTCATCGAAAGGTCGACTCAGCCTAAAAAGCGGCCCTTGGAAAGCAGTACATATTGGGTGATAACAATACCGACATTCAGAAAGCAACTAGTCCACGTGTTTCGGGGGGGAAAGGCTGCTTCAAAAATAAGTCATGCGTTAGTGGTTAATGTTCACCCCAGTGGTCCGGCCCCTTGGGGGGGGAGCCTTTCCAACTCCTTCCGAGCACCAGTGCCTTCCTTGTGTTTTGTTTTGACACTATTTCTGTTCATTTCACCAAAGCAAATGGAGGTCTTGGTCAAAGATTTTTTATTTTATGTTTTTTGAGAGAGAGAGAGAGAGACTGGTTCAACCGAATACAGTTCCAGGCCAGTCAACCATACAGGCATTTGTAAAGCTATTTCTTAATAGCACTTCAGAATGGAACCAAGTAGAGTTGTTTATGGGAAGGATTCAGCAAATTCACCAGTCCAATGTAGAGGGCCTACAACCATGGTGGCAAACCTTGGCACTCCTGGTTTCTCGGACTTCAGTTCCCAGAAGTCCAAGTCTCTGTGAATACACACAAATGGGTTTACTGCGCATATGGGCTTCTGGGAATTGAAGTCCAAGAACACTAGGACTTCCAAGATTCATTGACCTAGAAGAAGCTCTGCACTAGGAGAGACCCCTTTTCCATTGCAAAATCCCAGGTTTTGGCATCATCCTATACCAGTGATAGCCAAGCTTGGCCCTCCAGGTGTTCTTGGACTACAATTCCCAGAAGCCCAAGTCAGCACTCCTGCTAATCAGGGCTTCTGGGAATTGAAGAACATCTGGAGGGCCAAGCTTGGCCATCACTGTCCTACACTGACGTGCCAAAAAGGGGAACCTCTTCCTACAATTTCAAACATCAGGTGACCCTGCTGTGGCCAAAATAGCCACCCGACACAGCAACCCCGCTTGCTTCCAGAAAGAATCATGTGAAGATTGTGTGAACGTTGGACTTGACCCACAGCCTAAGAGGACAACAGGAGTGTACAAGTGTATCAAACAAACAAACACATCTTGCTCCTAGTTCACACTAGACAGACAGAGGGAAGGCTGTGTAGCCCCCCATCCGATAACAGACCATTCAAAGATACTAAGTCCCGCTACGGTTTTAGCAGAAACTGACAGCGGTGGAGGAAAACCCAGTGGAACAAAGTGAGGGGTTAAGTGTTGTACATCTTGGGACAACTTGTGGTGCTTCGAAGTTATTTCACTTACCTCAAGTTACTTTTAATAAAACCAAATAAATCAAGCCTCGTTTCCTTGTCATGACGGATCCTGTGGTTTTCAGATCTTGAATCAGATCCATAACTCTGATATGCATTAATATTTGACACTGGATACCTAAAGCCCTCCACGCTGTTTAAACAAACAAACAAACCAGAAACGAACCCCGTTTGGCAAGAACAGGCCTGTTAGACCTGGAATTGGGCAGCCAAGCTTTCAAGAGGAAAAACCATGAGCCGTTAGTTCTTGTTTAGAGACAATTACTAGACAATGTTGTGTTTAAAGTCTTGGGGTCCCTCCTGAGTGCCTGGCAATTGACATCAGCATCTACCTAGTTGTGTATTACAAGGGTAGGCAATCTACGGCCCACAATGCCAAATAATCTGGTGGTATATCACCCATTTACCAGACTGCTACTCTGGGTGGTTGACAGTCAAGCAAGGTTAAAATGGATGTCGGAATTGTGAAAATAAAGCAAATGGTCATAGAATAAGACGACAGTAAACAACGGTATCCCGAAAGGAAAAGTGAAACATCTCACATTATGCCTTTCAAATGGACTGTTTTCAGTGCATTCTCTGGGTCTTCATATCCTATTTTGTTCAGAATCTCATCTACTGAGCTGCTCCCTTTCTCACAAAGAGCTCTCCCGGACATTTAATTTGGGAACGGAATTCCCTTTAAAATTAAAGCAGGATCACCGGCCTACTTGTGCAAAAGACTAAACAAAGTCTTATGGCGTGTCTAGGTTTTCACCCTCTAACACAGGGGTGCCCAAACATTTTGGGCCATGGGTCGATCATGTGGTCACTAAGGCCCGGGGGCCGGGTGCGGCCCCCGATGCCAATCCATCCGGCTCACGAAGCCCTTGTCACTCCTGGAAGCGGAAGTAAAACGTGCCCGTATGGAGAAAGGATTAACCCAGAAGAGCGTTAACTGTACAGGCGTGTTTTACTTCTGCTTGAGGGAGCAATGAGGGCGGCGCGGGCCAGATGAATCGCAGTAAACTCATTTGTGTGGATTCACGGGGGCTTCTGGGAATTGAAGTCCAAGAACATCTGGAGTGCCAATGTTCACCATCATGGCCCTAAACTGCCTCCAATGAAGCTTTGGGTTAAGCAAAATCAGCCTACCTCTTAATATTCAGGGGTGTGTGTGTGTGAGAGAGAGATATTGCATGTTTGTGTGTGTAGAGAGAGTGGGTGCATAGCAAGCACAATTGCATACATTAAAACCGTTTTACAACTGGCTGCACACAAGCACGGCCATTTCCACCAACCCTGTTACTCAACAATTTAATTGCAGGTGTAGCTAATGGAACCATTTTTCCCCCTACTAGGTAAGTTGCGTGCATAAATGAGTGTTTATTCTCAAACAGCCTCTTTAGTTTATTTATTTTTTTAAACAATCCTCACCTAATTTACACTGAAATGGCACCACAAAAACAGCTGAAGAGACATCCCTGGCCATTGTTGTGCGCACTTGGTGAACCAAGATTACATTGGGGGAGATCTGTGCGTGCGTGCGTGTGTGCGTGCGTGCGTGCGTGTGTGTGTGTGTGTGTGTGTGTGTGTGTGTGTGTGTGTGTGTGTGTGTGTGTGTGTGTGTGTGTGTGTGTGTGTGTGTGTGTGTGTGTGTGTGTGTGTGTGTGTGTGTGTGTGTGTGTGTGTAAGTACATGAATCGTTTTAACAAACATAAGAAAACCCTTAAGAACAAAAGGGACAGGATCTCTCCTACTGAACTACAAAAATGCATATTTAAACACTTTAGCCTAAAATATCTGCATATTAAGAAGGCCCGGGAGGGGTAAGCCTTAAAGCTACAAAGCGTTCAAACGCTGGGAGATCAAAGTGCGATCATCTTTTAATTTAAACCTTTGTGTTGCTTCAACGGTCTTGAGAGATGAAGAGAGATCAAAATAAAAACTGAAACAAAAAAAAAAAAGGCACAGCTTTATATTTGCAATCCACACACACCGAGTCCCCTTCTCTCCATTTAGGCCCGAGAAATAGGTCAGCTCTATTACCCATCAGCCTTCCCACAAATATTTAAAACAAATTGAATTGCACACCCAATACCCATCACAATTACGCCAGCCACAATAACTAAATTAGCAATTCAACAAAATAATTGGAAATGTGATTCTCTCCATTCCAGCGGCTTCCCTCAGGGCTTTTGCCGATCTCGGGGCTGGGGGGAGGGGGGGGGGAACGGGACTCCGCTTTACTAATTCAGAAGCTAATTAGAGCCACACTTGTAAATGAAGTTGTTTGTGTGAAAGCTTGAAATTCGGTGCGGTTTTATTATTTCTGTAGTTGGGTGTGGGGGTGTCCGTTCTGCTATAGTCACCTGGCATTCCCGCCCACACCCTGTTGAAGGGCAAGAGTTTGTTGTTTATCAAAACGCCCACCTGGGTGCAGCAGTGGCTCAAGTGGTAAAGATGCAGGCTGGGAGGCGGAAGGTCGGCAGTCCAAAACCTGGGTACCGCATGACGGAGTGAGCTCCTGTCTCTCTCCCAGCTCCTGCCAACCAAGCAGTTTGAAAGCAACAAAACTGTAAGT
The DNA here is from genome assembly GCA_030440675.1 of Furcifer pardalis. Classification (NCBI taxonomy): domain Eukaryota; kingdom Metazoa; phylum Chordata; class Lepidosauria; order Squamata; family Chamaeleonidae; genus Furcifer; species Furcifer pardalis. The sequence goes on along the minus strand of CP126891.1, from coordinate 25,168,608 downwards.
CTGGCCTCTTGTTGTTCACGTCACTTACATCTTTGTGTACTAAGATGGCCCAAAGCAGAAGAAAGTGGCCAAAATCAAGGAATCTCAGGTCTGCATTGGAAACGTCCCAATAGACCAGTGGATGGGTTTTCTGTGGGTGTTCTTGGACTTCAGTTCCCAGAAGCCCAAGTCTTTGTGAATCCACACTAATGGGTTTACTGCACGCATTCTCAAACTTCAATTCCCAGAAGCCAAAGTCTCTGTGAATCCATACAAATAGGTTTACTATGCGCGTTCTTGGACTTCAATTCCCAGAAGCCCAAGCCCCTGTGAATCCACATGAATGGGTTTATTTATTTTATTTATTTAGATTTATTATCCCGCCCCAATCAGGCGAACCTGACTCTAGGCGGCATGTAAACCCATACGTGTGGGTTCCCAGACTTGGACTACTGGGAACTGAAGTCCAAGAACACCTGGAGTGTCAAGGTTCGCCATCATGGCAATATACTAAACTTGGAGAAGCATGTGGGCAAATCATCACTCTACAACAGAATGATTCCTTTGGAGTTGATGACGAAGTCACACTAATTTTGCACAGCGAATATCTTTGAACTGCAAGAAACTGGGCAGCTGTCCAGGAAGTGGTCTCACACCAAGTTAGATTTGGATTTCCCTTCCCAGAAAACACCTCGATGGAAAATGATACGGGTTCTCCCCAGGGATCCTAACTGAACCATAAGCTTTTGATGGCAAGGAATATAGACCTGCTTAATATTCTTTCACACACTGTTCTGTGTCATTTGGATTTTAATGGACCCCCTGATTTAAAATGGAAGTCTAGGCTGCCTTGAAAGTCAATCGCACTGGAAGGAAATGTGCAAAACTAGATTCTTGTACAAAGTAGTGGAGAGACAATATTCAGAGCTCTTCGTTTAACATGAAAGAAAGACACTGAAATATTGACTGAGTACGCAAAATGTTACGTGCCGACCTTGGGTTAATTTTCATTTTCTTTCTTTTGCACACCATAGAGAAGACAGCCCTAAGTACTTATTTCTAGCAAGCTACTGGAGTAATTCACGTTACCCACGGTCAGAAAAGAGACCTATGAACTCACAGCCACTCTTAATGTCAACCACCGCCAAACAACTGAGCCCAACGTCAGAATTAAATAATCAACGGGTTCTTCCATCAGGTCTGAAAACAATGCGGTTTGGGTACAACAGCTGACCTTACCAGGCAGGTGAGCAGATAAAACTGTTTCTCTCGGCATCCCAAGCCTCTTCCCGGGCAGCCCCTTGGGGACAGTGTGCCACCCAGGTAAGTGGCGAAGAGGAAGTCTGCTTGAACACTGATAAGTAAAATGTTCAAGCGCACCTTTGCTAAATCCTTGCATTTCATTCTCCTTCCCTGCTGCTTATCTCTCCAAACAATATGAAACTAGCCTTATCAACCTTTCTGAAAAGAGTGTTTTCACAAGACCCTTTTAACACCCCCCTTCAGGCCTGCTAAGAAACTCCGAAAAAGATGCAGGAGTCAAAAAGAGAAAAGGAGATCGAACTAATGTTAATCCTATGTCAAGAATCCCCAGCACTGTGTAGGCCAGATTGTGGGCCAGACTGGCCTGCCAGAGTGAAACCAAAATTGATCCACATACAACCAAAAGTGTGGACACCTAAAACCAGGGATTCTCAACAAGTGGCTCATGACACCATTTCATGTGGCGCCCCAGCACACCAGGAAGTGCCATGGGGTGGAGGAAGGGCAAAATGGCCGTCCGGCCCCTGAAGCTGTCTGAGGAAGCATGACCCAATGGCCCCCGGCTTAAAAAGGTTGAGAACTCTGGCCTAAAACCAACTTTATAAGAAGAGGTACTCTGGGGTTGAGTGGGTCTAGTCTTGATGACTAGAAGGTCGGCAGGTCAACAGTTGGAGACCAGAGTGCTGCACGACTGAGTGAGCTCCCGTCTCTGTCCCAGCTCCTGCCAACCTTGCAGTTCGAAACTAAGAAATTCCAAGTAGATCAATAGGGACCACTTCGGTGGGAATTGTAAACAGCGTTCCGTGCACATGTCTGCCACATGTCCATGGAAATGTCTGCAAACGCAGACAGCGCTGGCACTCTGGCTATAAACAGAAATGAGCACCAAACCCTAGAGTCGGATGCGGCGGGCTTTTGAGCAAGGGCAACCCTTTGGGGTTGAAGCAGAGAACTTCTGCTTTGCACAACTGAGGTATAGTCTCTCTATTTTAACACCAGGTAGTGGGTTTGCTTACTAAACTATATCTCATACAGCCTTTGAAGTATGGAACAGGTACCTGAACTAACATTGTGATAATATGCAAATGACACAAATTTAATTGATCCAGTAAATCAATTCACTAGTTAAAAGGAAGGCAGTTAATCAACTAAAATTTCTTTAACTGGTTGACAGGTCTACTTCATCATCTACTGTATACTTGGCTTTCTTTTTTGAATATAGTATATTTGTTATTATTTCTATTTAATCTGTAGTATCGGTTAGCTTTCAGAAACTGTGCAGGAAAATCAATTACTGTATCAACATCCGAAGAAAGTCGAAGGCAGGACTGGCAGCAGGACAGTAATAAGAACCAGATCAGAGACTAAATTAAGCAGCAACACATCCTTCAAACAATTTTTCTTTGGTATTCATACGTTGCGTCTATTAAGAGCAAAGGGCTCTTGAACAGCTGTTGGGAGCTTGTGGCTTTCCAGATGTTCCTGACTGCAATTCCCTCATACTGTATACCAGTTAATGGTAACAGGTGTTTGGGAACTGCAGCTCAGTAACATCTGGAGGCCCTAAGTCAAGGACAGACAACCTTGGCACTCCAGTTGTTCTTGAACTTCAATTCCCAGAAGCCTTGATCAGCAGGAGTGCCGGCATGGACTTCTGGGAATTGAAGTCCAAGAACAGGACTCTGTCATTCCGTATTCTGTCCTAACTGTTGCTTCTTGATTCATGTACAGGTTTCTCATGAGGCATATAAAGTGTTCTGGTATTCTCATCTCTTGGATTACTTGCCACATTTTGTTGTGGTCCACATAGTCAAGGGCCTTGGTGTAGTCAATGAAACAGAAGTAAACTTGTTTCTGATATTCCTTTCTTTTCTCCATGATCCATGGTATGTTGTCAATGTGGTCTCTAGTTCCTCTGCCTCTTGGCCAGTGATGGGATGTCCCCGGTTCCAGACGGATCTCTGGAACCGGTAAGACAAATCCCGGAGAGTTCTCCGGGAGGGGAAGTCCACTTTTGAGGCGTCCGGTTCCGGACGCCTCACCGAAAGAATTTTTTTTTTTTAAATCTGAGCTAAAATGGTTCCAATTGACTGCGCATGCGCAGAAACTCAATTTGCGTCAAATTGAGTTTCTGGACATGCGCACTAAATTGGAGCCAAATGGCTCCAATTTTTTTAAAAAAAATCTTCTGAAGCTGGATGGGAGGTTCCCCGTCCATTCATTTATCTCCCCCCTCCCAGCCTCCAGCTCTACAGCCCACTAGGGCCGACTTTACAGAAGAAACTGAATTTCACATTTCAGCAAAAATGCAGCCCTCGGAGAAGGGAAGGGTCAGGGTGGGAACCACCAGCCTCGCAAGGGGGAGACAAGGCCACCCTGCCCCGCAGAAACAGGGAGGACAAACGGGTGGCAGGGCGGGCGAGACGACCTCGTCGCTCTGCCGGAGGCTGAATGGCGGGAGTGGCAGACAAGAGGAGGGTCTCCCCCCCCCCCAATTCGACACCGACCGGGAAGGCTTCCAGACGGCCGAGCTGCCCCCCACACACATACCCCGGCTCTCACCTCGTCCTCCCTCTCGCTGCGGAAACACAAGCAGACTGGCTCCGGCAGCAGCGGCGGCAGCCCTAAGAGAAGGGTACCTCCCCTAGTCGGCTACCTGGCTCCCACAGGCACGTTGGTGCCTGGCCGCGCCGTCCGCCCGCGCCGCGCCACGCCGTCTGACCGCGCCGCGCCGTCCTAGGGTCTCTTGGGCCCAACAAACCCCCATGCCCTGGGTAAACCCGGCGGGGCTCGCCACCGCCGCATCCTCTTCTGTCGGGCGCCTGGAGCTTCCTCGGGCCGTTGCCTTTTCGGCCCGGCTCTGGCTGCGGCCACGGAAGGTAAGTGAGGCTTTTATATTTTGGGTGGGTGGGTGGGTGATTTAATTGTGTTTTGGGTGGGTGGTTGTACTTTTATTTAATTTTTATTTTATTTATTTCTTTATTTTATTTCTTTAAGTTAATTACGGGTCTGTGTGCGTGTTTATTATTATTATTATTATTTTTGGCCTTGCCCACAACGTCATGATGTCATGACGTTGGCTCCGCCCATGACGTCATGACGTCATGACATTGGCCACGCCCATGACGTCCGTGACGTCATGGCGTGGTAGTAGAATTTTTGACATCCCATCACTGCTCTTGGCCCATGGCACTGAGGGGAGTCTGGGACATGTAGTCATTGCCACGAGTTCTCTAAGACTGCAGATTTCAAACAGAGGACGCAGCCAAAAAAAAAAAAAAATTCACAAGGCAGCAATCCACTTTGACAGGGGTTTCCACTGCCTTGGGGATGTCTATATCCACATTCACAACAACAGGGAGAAAGTGTGGCCGCTGTAAGTGACGTTGGGTGGGCGGGGACGGAGGCGGGTGCTTCTGGGAATGTCCGGGTTCTCACTGCGAGCCTGATTAATGAGATGCACAGGCCTAATTGGGCCCTCAGGCTGTAGTCTGGACACCCTTGCTGTAGTGTAATACCAAACCATGAGGTATCAATGGATTGACCCTTTTTCTGGCCCATCAGAAAGCCGTGGAAAGGGACTCGTGCGAAGGTGGAAGAGGAAGAAAGGGAGAGAAAAATCAATGCGCTCTCAAAGATCTACGACTCTGGCTTTGCTGCAAGTGCGTATAAAGATTTATTCATCCATGCTTACATACATTTTCTGAAACAAAAGTCAATACTCACCTTGACACAGATACTTTCTACACCTCCGAGGGGTGGGGGATGTTCGATTTTCTGCTGGGGCTAACTGTCCTCATGCCACCGCCCTGAGCCTCCCGTACAGATAGAATCCAATTTTTTTTATTACTTTTCCTAAACAGAGCTTTGAAGCAGACACGCCATTGTCGTCATTTTCATCATCATTAAACAATAAGAGCAATTTTGGTGATTGTATCTACTTGAGTATAAGTCTAGTTTTTTAGCCACCAAAATGAGATCCAAAAAAGGGACTCGACTTATACAGTACTCGGGTCAACGACCCCGACGGTCCCAAAACCGCGGTGGTAAAAATTCAAACATACATTTTTTTAAAAGCACTAATGCTACCGTAAAAACCTCAAAAACGTACCCACACAAATGTCTGAATAAATTAATTTTACCACATTTTCATGTATTTTCATTACTGACACTCGCTAGCAGCTGCTGCATTTCCCACCCTCGACTTATACTCGGGTCGATTTATTTTCCTAGTTTTAGGTCCAAATTAGGTCCCTCGGCTTATATTCGGGATGGCTTATAGTCGAGTATATAGGACAATATCTTTATCCACAGGTATCATAAGACCACTCTGAGCCAAACTAAGATAGCTAAAGACATAGTTCAGTTTTGTGACATCATCACCTTCCTTTACATTAGGAAGAAATGCAAAATAATAGTGATACTAATATAGTAAAATCTCTCGTCCTCATGCTTATAAAGTCTAGTCCTCAGCCAGACTTGAATCCAACTGGTAGCTCACAACTAGAACAGCCCCAAATGAATTAATGGCATTCATTTAAGTGTTAACTCAGCAGTTCATTCAATGAATGTAATTCTGCTTGGGAGCATCAACTGGATTCAGGTCATGGTTTCGAACAGGGACCAAATATTTGTACATTTACTGCTTTCTGTAATAGCTAATGTTTGTAATGCCGATGATGAGCACTGCATTCGTAGCACGGGTGAGTGTCCGAACCCTTTCAGGGTACATTGCTTTTAGTAATTACTTACAATACAACTGTCTTTTTAAACACCTTTCTGGCCACAAGTTTGGACTATCAGAAAAACATACAGTGACATCCTCTCATGACATTTAAGTCCATTTTACACTTTATGGAGGTTACTTCTAAAGCTACTTTATTCAATTTTGAGGGGAGAGGAGGCAGCTAAAATAATCAATGCGAGTGTCGTACCACTTCGTACATATGCACATATTACTTATGCAAGATAATTTCCATTGGAGATTGATCAAAGCAGGCTAATAAATCCACTTTATGGGGATTTAATTTCCAACCTTTTGACCTTCAGAATAAAAACAAGTGAATCATCTTTCCTGTTGCTAACCTCTGTGTGGAGACATCCTCCATGGGGAGAGGATAGAGAGCTCCATGAATCCCCATCAGCAAAATTAATTAAGTACAGTACATTAAGATCTACAGGTGGATGGGAGGAAACTTACAAGAAATCTGTGGGCTGCATATTAATATGGGCATTCGTAGGCATAGATCAGGGGTTGTCAACCTTTTCAAGCCATGTGCCGGGTCATGTCTCTCAGTCAGCTTCAAGGATGGGGGGGGGGCAGCCATTTTGTCCCAACAGCTTCAAAGGGGTGGCCATTTTTCTCTCAAATGCCCTTGAAATGGTGCCAGGTACTGGATCCGGCCCAGGGGCCTTAGGTTGGAAACCCCTGGCACAGATATGTGGAATAATATGCTTCTTGTTTTTAGGTATATTCGGAAGCACTGCTGAGAAGATGGTTATTATGTCCTTTTAAAAAATACAGTAATTCAAAATTTATGATTATTTAAACATAAATCTTTCTTGCTAATAAAATTTCTTCATTACATTTCCAAAATGTAATACATCTATTTTGCTTAAATATTTGAAGTTTACAAACCCCCAAGTTGGATGGAGACTTAACATAAACATTTCTATTATGCCACAAAGTCCACGCATGTTCAGCAGAATTGTTGCCGTCATTCACTCTGACCTTACACAGCATCTTAAGACAAAATTGAGGGGCTTTGGCTATACAAGGGCAACAACAAGTTGGTTGGTGAACTTCTTGGTGGACAGGAAGAAAGTAAAAGGATTTCCTTCCCTCTAGATGGGTGATAAGGTTGGATTCTGGAAGGGTCTACCATCTCCCTGAGCTAATTTCACACTTAGCAGAGTTGAGCTTAAACAGTCTTCAACTGCCAATTCGCACCAACCACAAGGGCAAAGTACGCCTGAGGGCATCTCAAGTTGAGGGAAGATTTCAGAGATACAGGACAGAATCAAAAGAAATGTATCCTCGTTTCCCAATGACAAAATGTGTTTGAGACGTAACGAAGTGAGCTGCATTTGTTAGAAGAGGAGGTGGAGTGCTGGGGTGGGGGTGGTTCCAGGATGGTGGCCAAATATGGTGAAACCCCTGACCTTCCCTCCAGACAAAAAGGTCCAGGTTCAAGGACGTCCGAAGCCCAAACATTAAGGATGGTCTCTTCCGTCCAGCGGTGTCTGTTTGCCAAAGAGTGACCGATAAAGCTCCGTTCTGGTGGAAGAATAGAAAAGAGCAAAAAAGGTTTCATTTATTTTGACTGGTAAAGGCAAGGATCTCCAGAAAAAAAATAAGGTGAACAGAAGACAAGAATAAATCAGGAAAGAGAGGACATCTCAACAGAACAGTTCCATCATTTTCTGGCATAAACCTAGATTCCAATAGGTTTGATGGTTACGGAAGATATTCAAGAGCAAAATTTGACAAGACCACAGCAGCCAGATTTCTGTAACGCCAGGAGAGGACAGATCACCTCATCAAACACATCTTTATTGTCTTTGCTGACTAAATCTGGCCCAATGGTTATGATACCTCCAAAAGCCTAGTCTTCAATGGCTAAAACTACACTCCAACGTAGGAGTCTTGTGGTGGGTTAAAGAATTTGAAGTTTTATTTGGCATAAATTTGCATGCACTGCAACCTACTTTTATCAAACAATCTTCAAGGCATCCAGAAACAGTAACTAAGATGATTAGTGTCAATAATAATAATTTCATGTCAGAGATTACTCTGGGTTGAAAGGATTTTTACGGGGGGGGGGGGGGCTGACAAGTTGGCAGTTCGAGACCCGGGTACTGCATGACGGACTGAGCACCCGTCTCTGTCCCAGCTCTTGGGCACCCCGAGTGGAGCTTCTCCCGCAAAAACCCTTTCAACCCAGAATAATTCCTGACACAAAATTATTATTAACAGATAATCACCAACTTCCTCTTTGTCAAGGCATGCTTTAGTGACTTTCTACTTACCCCTTTCTCTGTCCAGAAAATAAGCAGCATTCCCCTCAATTTGCTATCAGATAGCCTTTAGTTCTACAGATTCACTGGCCACCAGCCCCTCAAGGCACATACACTAGGCCCGTTCTGTTCTTTCTTTATTCTGACTTCTTAACAGCTCTCCAGCCATTCCTATTATTAATCAAATCAAGGCATGAGAGAGAAAGACGCCTTCCTTGCCTTCCTTTCTTCCCTCCCTCCCTCCCTCCCTGCACGGCTGGTGTGGGCCAAATGGACAGAATGCCCGACAGGCTACTCTAAATGCAGAGGGTATACAAATGAGCCAAGGACCAAGGAGTAACCTATCCAGCAAGTAATTAATAGCACTTACTCGCGAGGTAAGAGGAGTAGGGTCGAAACCGGGGTCTCCCCTGAATTAAAGTTTAACTTACCCTTTATTGCAACCTACAAAAGCAGGTAATGAGCAGTAACATTTTTATTTCTGTTAAACTGTCATTTTAGGCAGAGCCAGAGATAATTACCTATTTCCACCGCGGGAAGGTTTATCACCCTTAGTGAGGCATTTTCTAATTTAATATTTTTACGGTATTATCATAAAACCTTGTTTCTGATGGGAAGGGGGGGGGAGAGGAAAAGTTATCATGAGCCATTGGCCATAAAACATGCCAGTACCTTGGCTTAATTATTTATCCTTTCCTGAAAAATGGGAGGAGGAGGAAGAAGGGCGGTTCAAACGTGAAGGCAAGTTAAAGGCATCCAGGTAGATCTGGTGTGGAAATCAGCTATTTGGCAGAGAGAAAAGAAAGTCTTACCAATGCTGAAGGGAAAAGAGAGGAGGTGAAAACCGACCAGTGTGTGTGTGTGTGTAAGTGTAAGACAGGGGTGCTCAAATTACAGCCTGTGGGCCAGATCCATCCCCCGATGCCAATTCATCCGGTCTGCACCGTCCTCTTCGCTTCTAGAAGTGGAAGTAAAATGCGCCTGTACAGATGTGTTTTGCTTCCGAGAGCGATGAGGACAGTGCAGGTCAGATGAATTGGCATCAGGGGCCGGATCCAGCCCATGGGCCATAGTTTGCACACCCCTGGCCTGAGAAGAGAAAATGGCAGTTTAAAATCCATCTCATCCTGTTGCAAACCAGACTGCAAGGCACATTTTACGTCTGTTTCTGGTGGGAGGAACCTCATGACCGGCCAATGGCCCGAAAGGTTTGGGCACCCCCGGTGTAAGAGATACAAGTATGGATCTCTATTGCATTAAGGCAGTTTTACAAGGGAACTGATAAGGATCCGAATCGCATGGCTATGAAACTATTTTGAAATCTGTTTTACACACACGATTAGCTATGTCCAACTAGAGTTGGATTGGGACCAGAAAATCTTTCACCAATAAGTTAATGATTATTTTTCTCCTTTGACAATTCTTTTTCACTAAGGATATCCATCCTCCCTCCCATTCATCCTTCTATGAGTTAAACCAGGGGTTCTCAACCTTTTCCCACCGTGGACCAGACCACAACCCCTCAGGCGGAGGCAAAACTACCCCAGAATGGAGAACATCAGAAAACCTATTCCTGGTTTTCTCTACTCAGATGGATTAAACATACAGTAATCTCTTTCCACTGTTGATCTCACTAAGGGGACTTGATCCACGGAAGCACACATTTTAAAACAGAAGTTAGTCTTTAAGGTGGCACATTTTTTCCTCTTTTGCTGTGTCATTTACTCTTTGATGTAACCCATGTTATAGATGTGTTTAAAACCAAAAGATACCCGTATATACTTGAGTATAAGCCGACCCGTATATAAACCGAGATACCTAATTTTGACCTGAAAATCCAGGAAAATTGATTGACCCGAGTATAAACTGAGGGTGGGAAATGCAGCGGCTGCCTAGTGAGTTTCAATAATCAAAATACAGTAAAACACCAGATAACGATTGGATCGGATAACACGAAAATCGCATAACGTTAAGTAATCTGGGGAGGAGAATTGGATCGAATAACGTTAGGGTCCTATGGGACGTATCGGATAACAACCGCTAAAGCCTGTGCGGTTACAATGTATCTCTATGGACTTTAACGTTATCCGATCCATCCCATAGGATTTTAACATGGATCGGATAACACTAAAAATCGGATAACACCAAGACTTGTGGAACCAAGTTTTAGTGTTATCCGGTGTTTTACTGTACATGAAAATATGGTAAAATTAATTAAACTGTTGGTCCGTCTCAATCCAACGAGGTCTTGGGACCCTCATGGTCATTGACCCCTTTGGGGAACTCAATTTTGAGACTAAAAAACTAGGCTTATACTTGAGTATATACAGTACCCTAAATAATAATATAAAAAGTAACAAACAAGTTTTCTTGAGCATTAACATTTGAGTGGAAAGGTCGGGTATAAATCTAAGAAATAAAACCTATCTAAAACCAAAACCAAACTGAATCTCTACACCAGTGTTGACTTAGGTTTCTGGGAATTGAAGTCCCAAAACCAAACACTGCTCTAAGCCAACAATTTAACCCTCAAATGCTTTTTAAAAATCAAAATGAAAAAACAAAACTTCTTTCAACCTCATCTGAAAGAACTCAAGGGCTGATGGGGAAACCTGTATCTTTTAAGTTAGGTGACGTGCCTTTGCTAGCCAGAGGCTGGAGAGAGGACTTCTCCATGAACGGGACTCACGAGGAGATGTTGTGGAAATGGATAGTAGTGCTTAGAGGGTCAAATCCAAGACTGGAATCTGCCGTTTTCAACAGCAGCACAACAAAGAGCTTACAGATTTCTGATATTGTTTTCACTCGCTCGCAGGCTTTACATTATTTTTTTACAGCCATTTTAATTGCAGCTTTTGTTTTACGCCGCAGTGTCTCGTTTGTTCATCATTTTTGATACCATTAACCTTTTGAAATGCTGCGCGATAAGGCAGAGTGTAAACAGCATTAAAAATGCTCCACGCAACAAGCTGAATGCAAAACAAAGGCTTCTAAATTGTCCTCATCTTCTGGTGATTAGGCATATTAGGTTGAGGATTTTTCTTATGTTCTATGCCAGGGATTCCAGGGATTCTCGGCCCATGGGCCGGGTGCAGACTGCGGCACCATTTCATGTGGCCCCCTAATGCCTCCACCATACCAGGAAGTGCCATGTGGTGGAGGAAAGGCAAAATGGCCATCCAGCTCCGGAAGTTGTTTGAGGGAGCGTGGCCCGGCCCCTGGCTTAAAAAGGTTGAGAATTCCTGTTCTACGCTGTATATTCCACAGATTTTTTTTTTCTTCAAGATTGTTTGCGTTGCTATTTATCGCAAGTCTAGAATTTAACAACAGTCAAGCAAAGAACCTGATTTGCAGAGTGAAGCATTTCATATTTCGTTTTTCATTTCATGGAAAGAGGACCCAAAATGGAAACCATCCTTATGGTTTCACCAAGGAATGGTTTGGGTTCTGCCTGAAACGAACCCATAATCTTGGGCATGGTCCACCCTTTTCCATTCCCCCTGCAAAGGAATATATATCTTACAGTACGTGTGTGTATGAAACTGCACATAAAAAAACCCTATAGCAGTGATGGTAAACCTTGTAGAGACCAAGTGCCTGGCTGGGCAGAGGGGCAGGGTGAACTCTGTGCTGGGGGAGGGAGGAAGTGCTCCCATTGGGCTGCTGGGCAGAAGGGAGGAACAAACTCTGTGCTGGGGAAGGGAGGAAGCCCTTCCATTGGGCTGCTGGGCAGACCAAACTTTATGCTGGTGTGACTCTCGTGAGTGCTGACAGAGAAGGGTCTGTGTGTCCCTTCTGGAACGCATGCCATATGTTCGCCACCTCTGCCCTACAATACAGGTTTCTAGGCATCCAAGCCTCTTTCGAGGTAACTTTGGAAAGGATCTAGAAGTACCTGGTACATCCCAGATATATTCAGAACCATTTAACAGAAGAATTTAATAGTGGGAACACGACACATTCTGCAGAAGAGGGCAATTCATGCAGAAGAGAAAACTTCTCTGTTCCCACAACACTAACGCAAATGGAGGAGTCGCAGAAACCCTATGGAACAGAGGATGGTAATTTTTTCTCTTACCAAAGAAAAATGGAAGAAGACTGAACAATGCAGATATGATTTCTGAGCTACTCACTGCTCTTTTCACGCTTGGCTTTAGAAGCAGAGAAAATGGAACGCTAGGTGGCAATCTCACCTTCAGTTAACCACTGAGGCCACAGAAAGAGGAAAGACACAAAGACACACACAGAGAGATCCTCTGCACATCATGTGCAAAAAGTTATTTTAGCCCCTTCCCTTCATTCATTCATTCAATCATTCCTTCCTCCTCCTTCTTGTGCCATATCTGATTATGAATATTGGCAATCCTCATGGTGATCATGAAATGCCGCTGTAGGCCAGATCCAGCCTGCAGGCATTAGGTTGGGACCCCTTGGCATGAATTGAGACATCCTCATGGTGGCCAGCCAGAGGACCCAGGTGGGAAGGGAACAAGCAGAATGTGATCATGATAGGTAAAAGCTCAAGGTCTCCCTTGCTCAAAAGCCAGTCGTATCCAACTCTAGAGCGCAGTGCTCATCTCTTTTCACAGAGAAAGAGCCAGCGCTGTCTGAGTGCGTCTGCAGACTTTTCTGGTCTGCAGGCATGACCAGACACCGGAATGCATGGAACGCGGTTTACTTTCCCACCAAAGTAGTCCCCATTTATCTACTTGCAATGTCTTGCTTTTGAACTGCTAAGTTGGCAGAAGCGGGAACAGACGGAAACTCACTCTGTCATGTAACACTTGGGTCTCGAACTGCTGACCAGCCGGCCCTCTAGTCATCAATTTCAGCGTCTTAACCACTAAGTCACCGCAGTCCCTATTGTGATCATGATAGCACGCTGCTTTATAATTTGTGGAGAATATTAGGAAGAAGGAAAGCTGCTTAATGTTACGAGGCAACAAATGTAACGATCACTTTTCCTGGAATAACCCTGAAAATGACCGTACATTAGAAATGTGCATTTGGAATGGAGGCAGTGACTTCCAGAGGTCTATGGGCTGCATCTACACATGCCCTGGATCTTGGAGGGGTTGAACCTACCAAGGGGTACAATCATCCTATGGTTATGATGATGAGCCAAATTGAGCAATAAATGAAATTTTCAGGGAGCATTTCTAACAATGATGCTGCTGGATTTTCACATTGGCTTATGGAGTCTGTGTTGGGTAACTGATTGCAAAGGTTCTAATTGTCATTTTGTGAATTGAGTGGCAAATAAAAAATTAAAAGCCAAAGTTAACAACTGGATGACCATTAATCAGAGGCCAAAGTATAGATTACTAACAGCTATTCATTGCATTCTCCCTCAAAACAGAAGAGTGAAAATAAACTGTGCAAGATGATCCAAATTTCAGGTGTTTTTTTTCTAGTGCAAATTTTTTATGTCCTTTAATATCCCGCACACTTAAGTTGATTTCCTCTCTTTCACAGCTTGACTGGTTTGTAACAGATTCTATGCAAGAGATGACAAATTGTCTTGCTAGGGAACAACAAGAAGTCATCCTGCTGTTCTTAACAGGTATGGCTTTATTTTATTTTGGTTTTTTTTTAAATGAAGAAAGGAATTTTCCACCACAAAGGAGTTACAGCAGATTTATCGCAGATGTTTGTCTATGTTTGCAGTTCACCTAGCCCAGGGGTGGGCAAATTTTTTTGGGCCATGGGCCAGTCATGTGGTTCAGCGGGCAAGTCACGTGGCTCCTCCCACTGGAAACAGAAGTAAAACGTGCCTTGCAATCTGTTTTGCAACAGGATGGATAAGAGTTTAGGCTGGCATTTTCTCTACTTAAACCAGGGTTGTCCAAACTACGTTCATGGGCCAGTTCCAGCTCCCAAAACCAATTCATCCAGCCAGCGTCACTCTTGCGTGTTTTACTTCCGCTTCCGGGAACAATGAGGGCGGCGCAGGCTGGATGAACTGGCGTCAGGGACCGGATCTGGCCTGTGGGTCGTCGTTTGGGCGCCCCTGGCCTAGCCCAAGGTGAGAAGAGACGGAACCGTTTCAGGATTAAACCTGGCAAGGTTAGCCTTGGGAGAATCGAAGAGGCCAGGATGGGAGAACTTAGATTTCTGAAATCTTGTCTTTGTTAGAGGAGAGGGCACAAACACACATCGCCGGAGCCACAGTCCTTTGGAGAAAGTTCTGGAGCACTTTCCAAAAATGGTCTCGGCAGGCAAAAGCCAAGAGGGTTTGAGTTCACTAGGTTTTGAAGCACGGCTGAAAAACGCTGAGAACCCCTTATTTAAACTCCAATGCAAACTACTCTAACTTTGGCAGAAGTAAACAAATAGGAACCTAAGGCTTTATTTCAAAGTCTCCCTGCTAGCAGCTTACGGCCAACTTGATCTCCCATCACATTTCAGGGCTCGGCAAGTTGCAAGGGTCAAGAGCCCCCTTTTACTGCCACCAGGATCCAAGGGGCATGGAAGCCCCCCTCCTCCTTTCGACAAGTCCATCTCTAGTTAAATTTAAAATAAAATAAAATAATTTATTAAAATCTGAGATGTTTCAGAGGAATGCCACAAAAACTGGAATCGCTAGTTCCTTAAGGGGATGTGGCGGCTCAGTAGTTAAGAAGCTCGCCTTGTTAGCTGGAAGGCCGATAAGTCAGCAGACTGAGACCCGGGTACTGCATGACGGATTGAGCGCCTGTCTCTGTCCCAGCTCTTGGGGGCGTGAAAGGAGCCTCATTTGAGAACCCCTGTTCTAAGAAGTCAAATTAACAGTGCTGGTGTGCAGTATTTTTTTTAAAGCTAAGATAGCACCACCCCATTTGGTTGCCACCAAGAACAAGACTGGCAGTTCCAAGCCGAAATTCCTCTGCTAATCCAGAGGCTTGGGGCGTTTGATGCCAGAGGTACAAAAACTCAAAGGAAAGACCAAGCTCACGCAACGATTCCACCCACCCCCACCTCCAGCTCCCACTCCGCCAACTCCTGTGTCACAAGAAACTATTAATCCTTTAATGCCAGGATTTCGTAGCATGTACCTCCGACTGTGCACAGCAGGGTGGGTTGTGACTGACATAGCAGAAGTGTGAGCTTTACAAACACGGGCAGGCTGATCCAAGAGAATGCGTTATCTCCTTGTTCGGTGCGTGCGTGCGTGCTCAACATATTCTTTTATAGCAAGCCGCTCCGAGGGGAGGTACTGCTACAAGAGGGCAGCTTACTGTATATTTGGGGAGGGGGTACTGTGGTGGCTTAGTGGTTAAGACTCTGAGCTTTAAGACTGGAAGGTCAGCAGTTTGAGCCCTGAGTACTGCATGACGGAGTGAGCTCCCGTCTCTGTCCCAGCTCCTGCCAACCTAGCAGTTCGAAAGCAAGAAACTGCAAGTAGATTATTAGGTACCACTTTGGTGGGAAGGTAAACAGTGTTCCATGCACTCCGCCGTTGAGTCATGCCTGCCACATGTCCACGGAAACATCTGCAAACACAGACAGCACTCGCTCTTTGGCTATGGAGATGAGCACTGAATCCTAGAGTCGGATACGACTGGCTTTTGAGCAAAGGCGACCTTAACCTTTTACAAGTGTACATGTGGAGCGACCCAGAAGTGTGGAAGTTAACCAGCTTCTCCAGACCAACAGGCAAAACAGAAGCCATGTCAGTCCAAGCTAATGGGAAGCTGTGGTCCCCTTTAACTAAAGATCAAAATCAGTGCTACGAGTTATGTTCCCACCATCATCTGATAAGGAACCTCTAATAAGAGAAGTAACAAGAATCCTTAACAATACTATTGAAAGGAAGCACTCACTTTAAAAATGCTCTGGTTCTATCAGATTAGATCCATGTCCCGCAATTTTGTCCTACTCTTGCCTTAAGTATATGTCACGGGGGTGGTTTTCATTAAAACCCCATTAAGGAACTCTGAGAAATATCCAAGTCCTCCTCTTCGTAAAATCAGATTTCCAAGAGAAATTCCAATCACAAAGCATTACAATGTGCACTCATTCGTTTGCTATTTGCATTTTCGACACTTATCAGCCACTTAACATAATAAAAACTCCCTTCCTCGCCCTGCAGAAACTTGCCGTCTTAAAAAGATGCTTGATAACATTTATAGATGTCTGTCCAACGCAAGCCCATGTCCGTGTAGAAAATGGCGCTACACATGTGTTCCAACAGCTTCGTTTCCAGCCCTTACAAATATAAACGCGAGCACACAGAAAAAAGGCACATATGCCCTTGCAGAAGTGGCGGAATAAGATTTGAGTAATGGTGCAAAAAGCCCTCATATATTTCTTGG
The DNA here is from genome assembly GCA_030440675.1 of Furcifer pardalis. Taxonomy (NCBI): domain Eukaryota; kingdom Metazoa; phylum Chordata; class Lepidosauria; order Squamata; family Chamaeleonidae; genus Furcifer; species Furcifer pardalis. Next base: position 25,152,055 of record CP126891.1, on the reverse strand, counting down.
TTTTTGTCCCTTAACTCTGAAAAAAATCATAGCAAGTTCAGAGAAGTAAGGCAAGCGATGAGGAGTTTGTGAGGTTTTTGCGTATTGTTTTTGAAGTATTTTTGAAGAGCTTTTTGATGACTTGATATTTTGTTAACTGTGATTGGGGATGCTTTGAAATTTTTTTTGTGATGTGATATCTTGTAATTGTGATAGATTGTTTTTGTTACTGTATATTTTGTTAGCCGCCCAGAGTCACTTGGCAAGTAGGGCGGCACACAAGTCGGAAAATGAAATGAAATGAACTCTTCCGCATAAACGTGGCGCGGAAAGGTTCATGTTCAACCTCTGGTAGTAAAGGTAAAGGTCACCCTTGCTCAAAAGACAGCCGTGTCTGACTCTAGGGTTCAGTGCTCATCTCTGTTTATAGCCAAACAGCCAGTGCTGTCTGCAGATGTTTCCGTGGTCATGTGCCAGGTATGACTAGATACCGGAGTGCACGGAATGCTGTTTACCTTCACATCAAAGTGGTCTCTATTTATCTACTTGCAATGTCTTGCTTTTGAACTGCTAGGTTGGCAGGAGCTGGGACAGAGACGGGAGCTCGCTCCGTCGTGCAGTACGAATCGAACTCCGATCTTCCAGTCGTCAAGTTCAGCGTCTTAACCACTTGAGCCACCACAGCCCCTAGACTTCTAGACATTTTGCCACATGCTCAGAGAGGTGAAACCTGAATTCAAAGGTCTGCCTAATAGCAGCTCAACATCCACAGATGGTTTTTTCTGTACCACACACTATTGCCACATAATGCTGTGTATTCTTTAACACATCACTCCCCTCTCCCCACCCAGGCAATTAATTTGTCTTACAGGCTGTAAACACATTGCTGTTTCCCCCAATTTTTCACACTATAAACATGCGTTGCTTCCCACTGTATGGGGTTTTAGGGGGTGGGGTCAAAAGACTGAGCAAAAAGCTCCCCGCATGGTCACACTGCTGTGAAATGCAGATTTGCATTTCCAATCTAGTAATTCACACTTGCAAACAATGAGATTACATTCAACTGCCACCAAAGAAAGGACGGCTGCGATTACCTTCCCTTTTGTCATGCGTACACCGGCTGAACAAAGGGAAAAGGTAAGAAACCAGCCAGAATTTTAGACTGGACATACAGTATTATGGACTCCAGGAGGAGTCAGCAACAGGATACTCTTTATAACTGTGTGAGAAAAGAGTGGAGAAATGGAGCCTAATGTAGTAACTAGTGTTGATCTGTGCCTTAGAAAAATAAAAATGTGCAGATTAAAAATATAAACATCCAGGCCCTTAGCTGTTTTAGTCTGTTGTGGCAAACACAGACTAGTCAGGTTGTCATTAACTGTTAGTCTTCAGATAATCGTGAAATTTGAGTCACATTTTAGATCTGGTTTATAATCCTGGATTTCTCCAAAGCTGTTATAAAACAGGAAACTAAACATGAATGGGACTGCAGTGGCTCAAGTCACTAAGACGCTGACTGAGAGGCGGAAGGTCAGCAGTTTGATTCCCGAGTACTGCAGGACGGAAAGAGCTCCCGTCTTTGTCCCACCTCCTGCCAACCTAGCAGTTCGAAAGCAAGAAATTGCAAGTAGATAAATAGGGACCACTTCGGTGGGAAGGTAACAGCATTCCATGCACTCCGGTGTCTAGTCATGCCTGCCACATGACCATGGAAACGTCTGCAGAAGCAGACAGCGCTGGCTCTTTGGCTTAGAAACAGAGATGAGCACTGACCCATAGAGGCGGATACGACTGGCTTTCGAGCAAGGGAAACCTTTACCTTATACTTAACATGAGATTTGCGTATTTGATTGCCATATCATATAAAAGAAGGCAAGACAGCTCACTTTGAATTGCAAGGTATGGCTACACTGCTTATTAAACAATAAGTACTGTCTAGTCACCTAAGGGACTGCAGTGGCTTAGTGGCTAAGATGCTGAAATTGATGACCAGAGGTTCAAGACCCAAGAACAGCGCCATGGCGTGAGCTCCTATCTCTGTCCCAGCTCTCGCCAATCTGGCAGTTGGAAAGCAAGAAATTGTAAGTAGATAAATAGGGACCACTTCGTTTGGAAGGTAAACAGCGTTCTGTGCACTCTGGTGTTTAGTCATGCCTGCCACATGTCCACAGAAACGTCTGCAGAAGCAGACAGTGCTGGCTCTTCGGCTTAGAAACAGAAATGACCACTGAACCCTAGAGTCAGATACGGCTAACTTTCAAACAAGGGTGACCTTTACCTTTATGGTCATCTAAACTCACCCAAAGTATCTTGCTGCCTCTTAAAGACTAATTATGTTCCATAATCTTGATGAAACTCCCCAGTGACTAAATATATTTGCCTGCATTTTTTTTAAATGTATGGATTCTTAGCCACACACATTTTGTCAAATACACTTAAGGTTTTCATGCACATTTTGCTTCACCCATGCAATCTGCAAAACACAGAAACATATGGATTTCGGAAACAACATGTCCTTTGTCCTTCTAGTTCTGAGAAACGCAAATTGGAATATTTCCATGGAGAAAGGAGCACCCAATGCATTTTCAATGTATTCTTGTTCATGGTATGTTGTTTTTGCAAACCAACATTCCAAATTTGTTTAAGATTTATTTTCTAAGAACTGCACATAAGATCAGGTGCAAAACAAGCACCAATGTTGATTGAGTTTGCAAAGCATTGGTGGGCCGGGCATGTGTGCCGCTTCAATGACGGCAGGTGGATGAACGCTATCACAGAATGGATACCGCTTGACATAAAGCAACCACTAGGAAGGGCAGCTCAGGGCAAAGTCCCCAAGGCCCTGGATGAGACTGGTATGGGGTTGGAAACAGTGGAAGACGATGCTTCGATCCACCACGTCAACCTGACGTGTGCAACACGGAGCAACCAAGCAAGTAAGGTTCAGTCAAATTCTTTGAAATGTCTTCATTGGTGCACACTGAAATAATGCAAATTAAAAGCAAGCGGGCTGCAGTCATAAAAGCTTATGCCAAATAAAACGTTTTAGTTTTTAAGCCAGTAATGTAATACCGTATTTGCTGGTATATAAGACGCCTCGTAGTATAAGACGCACCCTGGGTTTTTTATACACATTTTTAAGGAAAAAATAATTTTCTACATTTTTTCAGAGTGGGATGGGTGTGTGTGTTTGAATGATCGACAAAATCACACACACACGCACACGCACCTGTCTCAACGCAGACAGAGAGGGCCTGTATTGCCAGTGACAAATGGCGAACTGATACAAAGAACCTGAGACGATGACAGGCTAAAGAACAGGTCAATATGAAACTGTCACAAAGCCCTTCGAGAAACGTAATTAACCACTGACTTACCTGGCATCGTCATTCATTGTGCAATGGTCAATGGGTGCCATGAAACTCACCAGCTTACTGTGAACGTGATACCTGAGAAAGGGAGGCGAGACACATAGTCAGACCCAGGAAGTCACTACTTACAGAGTATCAAAAGCAATGGCATTTCACACAACTGGAATTAAATTAAACCCTATACATCAGGCCACAGGTTCAGAATCCCTGCTATACATACACGAATTTTGCAGTACAATATCTCAATAAGACAATAGCCAATATAGATGTCTGATTATAAATATTCCACTCTTTTTGCACTGATCCCAATAGTCTACTCTTTTCTCTTCAATGGATGGAACTGGCTTTATACTATTCTGAGTTTCCGCCTTTTCAATATAAATGCAGTGGTACCTTGCTTAAAGAGCATAATGCGTTCCACGGGATTGTTCTTTAAGTGAGTTTGCTCTTTAAGCGAAACACCATTGTAAGTGACCCATTGTGAGTTCTGACCAGGGGGGGGGACTGCGAACCCCGATTTAGTTGTTAAGCAAGTTTTTGATTGGTTTTAGTCATTAAGTGAGGCGACCAGTCAGAGAAAATTTTGCTCTTTAAGCGAGTTACTCTCTAAGCAAGGTGCTCTTTATGCAAGGTTTTACTGTACAGAATTAATAATATCGATGTGTGATCTGAAACTTATTTGCCACAGCCAAATGTCAGATTCAATATTTATAGTAGATTACCCGTCTCTGGAACTACACGTACCAATTGTTAGCAATTTCTGTAGCAATCGTTTCTTAGCGTTGCTCATTTTAAGAGTGTTGTGTATATAGAGTAGAACCCCATAGAACGAAAATAATTCATTCTATGGGGCACTTTGTTATATGATTTTTTTCCTCATTATACAATACATGCGTCGTACAATGAAAATCTCTATGGGAAAAATCACACAACGAAAATCTCTATGGGAAAAATTGTACAGTACATCGAAATTTTTTCCCCATAGAGATTTTCATCGTACGATTTTCCCCATAGAGATGCACTGCATCGTGTAATGAAAATTTTTGTTATATGGGGCACAATGTTTTTTTTTCCAAATCCTCTTCGTTGTAGGATTTTCTTTGCCGTAAAAGGCATTCGTTATACAGGGTTCTTCTGCTGTACTTTGATTAACGTCTGCCATTGACAAAGAAAAGTAGAACCTTCTAAATCACGCTAAATTCTTGCTCAATAAGCAACAGTACTTTGAGATATATTTCTCCTGGTCTAGTTTTGAAAAGAAACTCCCGACGGCTGCAGTTTGTGTAAACTCTGAAAACAAAAAGCCACCCACTCCCATGCACTGCCCCAATTCTCCGAGGTCAAAAAAACAGAAGCGCAACGCAGCCAATCTACCCTCAGGGTGGTATGATACTTGTCAGGGAAACCCTAAAAGAGTCATGAATACATCCCAGCCATGTTCAAAGTTGACAGGAAGGAATATTGATAGTCAATAATTAGAGGCTCTTAGGCCCAACTAAGCTGTGTGTTCCTCTTTTCATATATTATATTATATTATCTTATGGCATCTATCTTTAAAATTGCTATGCCAAGCCTGACCCAGCCTGACTCTGCCGACTTTCCATCAAGTGCCATCTCAGCTTAAGATTTACTGTTGTGTGTGTGTGTGCGCGCGCGTGCGTGCACAAAGATAGGTACTTCTGTACCTCTCTTTCCCGTTCTTCTTCCAACCCAACCATCCCTTGTAACAGGAGTTTTCTACTTTTTAAAGTCGGGGGGCCAGGTCGTGATTCCTCAGCCAGCTTCAGGGCCAGATGGCATTTTTTTATATTTTATACTTTTTATTGTACTGTTGCTGTTTTGACTGTAAGCCGCCCTGAGTTGCCTCGGCGAGTGGGCGGCAATATAAATCTGAATAAATAAATAAATTTTGCCCTTCCTCCACCACACAGCACTTCTGGGTGTGGTGGAGACAGCGGGAGCTCATGGTTTCTCAGATTCAGTACAGGTTTGGGCGACCATTCTAACTGGTTGAAATGCACCCATTTGTTTAGTCCATGGGTGCCGGTCACTTGGTTCAGAAGGCTGGCCACATGGTTCCTCCCACCGGAAGGGGAATTAAAACACCCATGTGTGGGCACATTTTACTTCTTCTTCTGAGTGACCCACACTCTATGATCATGGGTCATGGTAGTGGGCCAGGATACTTAAGAGACCGCCTCACCCCAAGAACATCTGCCCTTCCCACCAGAGCGGACCGGAGAGGCTCCCTAGTTGTTCCATCGGCCAGAGAGGCACATCTCTCTGGCACCAGAAGGAGGGCCTTCTCTGTGTCTGCTCCGGCCCTATGGAACTTCCTGCCTATGGAGCTATGTCTCCACACAGAGCTGCTGCCCTTTAGGAAGAATCTAAAAACATGGCTGGCGGGACAGATATGGGGTATGGAAGGTATAATGACCCCAGCACATTGGATGATCTGAGCCCCTCTCTTTCACTACTTTTAAATTCATAGTTGTAGCATCTGGTGTGTTTTTAATCTGTTTTTAATCTTTTTCAGATTTTAGTTTTAATTTTTAAAAGTTTTAAGGTTTTTAGATGGAAGCTTCCACTTCCTAATCCTGGGCCCTACCTGCCTAGGGAAGGAAAAGACTAACGTCCTCTGGCCGGAAGGAGGAATGGATTTTAGCTGTTTGTACTGTGTGTTGTTGTTGTTGTTTTGGGTTTTTTTTCCTGACTGTAAACCGCCCTGAGTTGCCATGGCGAGTGGGCGGTGATATAAATATAAATAAATAAATAAATAAATAAATAAATAAATAAATAAATAAATGGAAGAAAAGTACTAGGAAAAGGTCTCACCTGATTTTCCTTCCTTTGCTGGCCTTTGTGTCAACCTTTTTCCGTATTTTGCTCCGCAGTTTTTGGATAGCCAGCCATTGCCTAGGGAATGAGAGAAAACAGAGGAGGAAAGCTAAATTGGAAGGATTTCTTTGAAAAGGAGAGAAAATCCTGTTTCTCTCTCTCTCACACACACACACAAACTCTTCCAAACGCATTCTAATGACCATTTTAAAAGAACCACTGGATATAATTTGGAAGTTGTTTTAAAAAAGAAAAGAAACAAAAAAGATGAGCACAGTAAGAAGGGGAAACGTGTACACAGAAGAGACGAGCAAACAAAAAAAGATTAAATCCAACACATGAATAAATAAGCAAACTCAAAGTGCTAAAGACAGAACTTGCTGCTGAAAACCCATTTGATGTGTTAAGAAAAAGCTCGGGCGTGTTGGCGAAATTGTTTCCAGCCTTGTTAAAATATCGCCTAGGCTTTTTAGTGCCCCGTGCCAAGTTTATTTGGTGGTATGTCTAGAATATTATGGAAGTTTCCCCTGCTATAATTTAATACGATGTAGCCTCCAAAAAACCCCTGCACTTAAGCAGTGATTACATTACACATTTATCTGACTTTACAATAAAACAGATTACAGTAATTAAGATTATATTAAGATTGTGGTAATTGGATTCTGAGATCCCCCCCCTTTCTGATGTTGGGCTCTGCAACAAGTAAATCAGGTAAAGACAGTGCTATTTTCTAGTTAAAAAAATATGTTTGTAACTGGAAGCAGAGTTTATCTTTCTCCCTTTTTCTTCTACCCTTTCCAGATTTTTTTTTTTTTTTGCAAAAACGCACTGCAAAATAAAGCATAATCTTATCCATTCTTCTGCTGTTCCAGCTGGCTGACCACCGAGCCAACATCAGAAAACCTGAGGTTTGAACTGGCTTCTCTCCTGTGATTTGAAATGATGGTATGACCTGTTCAAACTATTACTGTGATGTCTGAGAAACATGCATGAGTCCAGCGGTTCACAACCTTACTGCGCCAAGTGCCAGACAACTCCCCTTCAGACCATGCCACAGGCCGAGCACATCTGCACATGAGTGAGCATGTTTGTGCAGTCGCATTTATGGCTGTAGTAAACACATCCACTTCTGGGGTCATTGCCGTGGGCCAGATAGAATGGTGTTGGGGCCAGGGCCGGCCTGTGGACCGTAGGTTGTGAACCCCTGCATTAGTTGTTTTTGGGCTCAGATGACTCTAAACCCATTCTAATTTCATTAGACTACAACAATCATCAGGTACAGTGATACCTCGGTTTACGAACGCCTTAGTTAACATAATTTTGGGTTTCTGAATGAAAATCCATTGAAAATAATGCCTCGGTTTACGAATTGCAAAAAAAAAAAGTAAACTGAAACACGGTTTCCCATAGGAATGCATTGAAAACCAATTAATCTGTTCCGGAGGTCAGGAAAAAAGTTTTCAATGCATTTCTATGGGAAACTGTGTTTCGGTTTATGATTATTATTATTATTTTGCAATACAAAACGTCGCAGAGAACGCATTAAATTCATAAACCAAGGTACCACTGTATTACCACTCATTATTTTAGTCCAGGATAATGGGAATTGTAGATGATACTGTGCAAACGATTTGGCTAGCGATCCATGATTTTAAAAGGCTACAGTTCCCAGAATCCACCAAACAAAATTTCTTCCGGGGGGGGGGGGGATGATGCTAAACACATTCGCAGCCCTATGCTCACCTGCCCATCGCCACTTGGTCATTCGGATCCAAGGAGCTGGTCTTACGTTCAATAAGTTCCCGCAACAACTGGAAACAAGAAAAGAAGCCATGGTTGGAAAGGAAACCCCCCACAAAAGAACATATTAAGGTAACATTTGTCAGCTTTTATCTTGCAGAGAAGGTTCAAACGTCCTCTTATCAGATCTGCTTTGAGTTCGATTCCTGCAGTGAACAAGGGACTGGACTCAATGGCTTCATAGATCCCTTCTAATGCAGTCATTCTATGATTCTGTAAGTCACAATCAACATGACGACATGCAATTATATTACAATTGCAATTTTTGCCTGATTTTCATATTGCCTTCTTTCACCTGTTTCCTGCGAGTCACCTTGTGTTCTGGAGCTACAGAAAATGTGGAATATTTGTCATATAAATAATTATTCTCTCTCTCTTTCTGGCATCCATATTATATTATAAACTGCCTTCAGATTTGCAAAGGGTTCGCAGAAGTGGATGCAAATGTTTCTTGCCCAGGGACACTTTAGGGGTAGGTTGTCTTTTAGTGTCAGGAAAAGCATGGGAAATGAAGAACTGGAACTTGCCTGACCGCGCAACATGCAACGCCATTAGGAAGACTTATTGTTTTACAGTTAATTTCAGACAGATCAATGAGAGTTGCAACGTTCCCTTCATCATTTTATGATTAGCTCAATCCACCCCATCTATATCAGCTGGAGATATTTAAAAGGTCAAGGGGAAAACTCACAAAGGAAAGTACAATGCAGGCTTTCGCAATAAGATTGGGTGAACAAGGAGAGTGGGTGCACTATGCCACAAAGCAGGGGTCAGCAACCTACGGCCCATGGGCCGAATATGGCTGGTGGCATCAAATCATCCTGCCCCCGCCCTCACTCCAACCACCACCACCGCCGGAAGCAGCCGCTGCGGACATGTTTACAGCAGTGTTTATGGCGGGGAGACCACCAGTCCAGCCCCCTCAACTGAGGGAGGGGCGTGGCCAAGATAGCGGCAGATTAAGTCATGTTTTGCTCTCATAGCTGGAAAAAGTTTTCCTCAAATTTCCTGACGTTATCCCGTTTTAACGCTGTGCGGTGAACACATTATCCGGGGTATTACTGTACACGCATATTAAAAGCAAGCAAGAAACCATGACACCTTAAGGACTACTCTCTTCTAGAACAAGGGTACTCAACCTAAGGCCTGTGGGCCGAATTGGGCCTGCAGGACCTTTTCAGGTGCCCCACCTCTCGAAGGGCAATTGAGAAACAAAATGGCCACCCTTTTGAAGCTGAGTTTGCATCTGGTTTATCCACCCACCTGCCTACCCAACCATGAGAAGAATAAGCCACCGTTTTGTTCACACAGAGGAGTAAGCCCAGGAGAAAGACAAGAAGCAAGCCGGCAAGTTCTTTCTCTTTCTCTCTCTCCCTGCCCTGTTCCTCTGATTGATTCCCCAACATCTGCCTGGCACACAATCTATCAGTTTATCTCTCCCACTTCATCACCGTCACTCCTCGCAGCTAAATACAAGGCTCGAAAGCCACACTACACAGAGGAGACACAATAAACCGATGTCACAGCAACATTGCTCTGTAAACAGCTGCCCTTGAGGGCTTGGTGGGCTGTTCGGTTCCCAGTCAGTATCAAGGCCATCAGAAGGAAGCCATGTCTGACAGGAGAAGAGTCCTTGTAGGGCAGCGATGGCCAACCATGGCACTCCAGGTGTTCTTGGACTTCAGTTCCCAGAAGCCCAAGTCTCTGCGAATCCACACAAACAGGTCTACTGCGTGTATGCACAGTAAACCCATTTGTGTGGATTCATAAAGACTTGGGCTTCTGGGAATTGAAGTCCAAGAACATCTCAGCAAACCCACTCCTTCTTTTACTTTTATTTATTATGATGTAAGCCGCCCAGAGTCGGGTTCTCCCGAGTGGGGCGGGGTAATAAATTCAATAAAATAAATAAATAAATAAATAATAAATAAATAAATAACTCCTATGGATTCACAGAGACTTGGGCTTCTGGGAACTGAAGTCCAAGAACACTTGGAGTGCTAAGATCTGCCATCACGTTTCTAGAGAAACAGATTCTTAATTTACACCATGGTTTTTACCTTTACCTAGGCATCAACATTTCCTCTGGTTCAAAAAAGTGAAAGATTTAACAGTAATTGAAGGAAATGGTTTCTTCTTGCAAAGAGTCTGCTATGTATAGCTATGAACACAGCACATTTCTGTAGGACAAAGCAGGCCATTTCTAGACCAAATCAGAAATATGTAATTTGCAATCCTATTCTTCATACTGGCTAGTCAGTGTTTATAATAGATGAGCTTACATTAATGAGGTTATATATAAAGCAGATAAATAAATATAAAGTAAACAAACATTTTAAACTTTTTGGATTAAGGAGTGAAGATTATAATTTGGCATATCAGGCTACTATTCCAAAAAAAATTCAAGATAATAATAATTTCATGCCAGAAATTATTCTAGGTTGAAAGGACTTTTGCTAAGGGAACTCCGCTCAGAGGACGCCTGAATGAGGCTCCTTTCATGTCCCCAAGATCTTTTTCCACCAAAGGGGTTCCAACTTATCTACTTGCAATTTCTTACTTTCGATCTGCTAGGTTGTCAGGAGCTGGGACACAGACGGGCGCTCAAACCATCATGCAGTACCCGGGTCTCAAACTGGTGACTTGTCAGTCTTCCAGCTAACAAGGCAAGCTTCTTAACTACTGAGCCACCACAGTCCCTTGATATGTGATAAAAAGGTAGCAAATACTTATTTGGCTCTTTATTATTGTGTTTTTACTGTCAAGAAAGGTAACAAGTGTTTATCAGATTTTCCACCTTGGGTGCCCAAACAGCACAGATGACCTGGAAAGCTCCTCAGCATTTTGATGTGGACCTGTGCCTCAGGCAGCAAAATATCTTGGGTCTACCCCAATTCTCATCTCTTTCCTACACTGAAGACCGGACAGTAAGTTTCACAAGACTAACAAACAAATAACAACAGTGGAAAGAGAACATTAAAGAGTCATAGCTATTTCTGAATTGTTTCCTGTTTGTTTATTTTTAATTAGCATTAGGTCATTTATGCCAGCATTGGAAATGTTAACATAAACTTAAAGGGTAAAGACACTTATTGGGGAGGTGCATATAGGGCAGGGGTGGCCAAACTTTTCGGGCAGCGGGCTAGTCACGTGGTCCCTCCCACCATAACCGGAAGTACAACACGCCTTGCAATCTGTTTTGCAACAGCTATGTTTTGCAACTGGAGGAGGTAGATTTTAGGCTGCCATTTTCTCTGTTTAAACCAGGGTTGCCCAAACTATGGCCTGCAAGCCGGATCTGGCCCCCAACGCCAATTCATCTGGCCCACATCACCCTCGTTGCTCCCGGAAACAGAAGTAAAACACGCCCAGCATGGGCGAGTTTTACTTCTGCTTCCGGGAGCGACAAGGGCATCAGGGGCCGGATCCAGCCCATGGGCCGTAGTTTGGGCACCCCCAATACAGGAAGTGGTACTCGCTAAAGAAAAGTCAGGTTGGTTTTACCTGGTCTTTTATTAAAGATTTGATTAGATTTTCTGCCCTCTCATTCATGGCTCTTTGGCACCCCGTTCCGGAGCCAATTTGAGGGCTTGGGATACAGGATGAATGATAAACTAATTTACTGAAGAAAGTAATAGTCTTTCTGCACCCTCAACACAGTTCAGGGATGAAAGTGGATGAAAAAACTATTTCCCTGTCAATTCCTGAAGTTGTAATATTTCATTAGGGGCTGCAATCCCCCACGAGAATTTATTAGCCAAAACAGAGGAAACTCTAGCCAGATCCCCACGTATTCCATTACGAATGAGAGATGGTTCTCCCAGTGTCTAATTATTAAGTAGGAAGCGCAAGTAAATCAGACGATCAGCACGAAGCCCTGATGTGTGAAGACCGAGACAGAGTAGAGGGATTTCGGAGGGCGGGGGAGCATGTAATTGAAGAACTGGAGGGGAAAACGATAGCCAAAGCCTTCGTTCTCTCTGGCTCCTAGATCAAAATGGCACCAAATGACTTGCACTAGGACTGTCTTCCTTACTGGTCCTCCTCTGAAGCAGGCAGCCTGGCATCATCATCATCATTATTATGTTTAATTTATATGCTGCCCCACTCACAAAGTGAGACTCTGGGCATGAGTTTATCCAAAGCTATTTATTCAAGATACGACAAACCTAGCAGATCTTTTAATTTTGCTTTGAAAATTTTTTATGGCATAGTCCTTGACACCAAGGGTTCCCAACCTTTTCAAGCTGAGGGCAGGGTCACGCTCTCATCCAGCTTCCAAGGATGGTCATTTTGCCCTGCGTCCAAGATGGGGCAGCCATTTTGTCACAATAGCTTCAAGGGGAGGTGGCCATTTTGTTTCTTGAATGCCCCTGAACAGGGAGGGCGGGGGCACATAAAAAGGTTTTGGGGGCGGGATCCAGCCCCAAAGCCTTAGTTTGGAAACCCCTGCTTTACAGAGCGGGGAATTTTAGATTGACTTGAGAGATTTCCTAGGAAGGAAATTGGGTACTGTGTGCCCTGCCCAAGCTTGCAGTGATCATGTATCCTGTATGGCCAGTTTATCCTGCTATGGTAATAGAGTAGACCGGGGGTTTCCAACCTTTTCAAGCCAGGGGCCAGGTCACGGTCTCTCAGTCAGTTTTGAGGGGTGGAAGGCCATTTTGCCCTGCCTGCATGATGGGGGTGGCCATTTTGTCCCAAGAGCTTCAAAGGGGACAGCCATTTTATTTCTTGAATGCCCTTGGAGGGGGACACATGAAATGGCACTGTGGTCCAGATCCAGCCCATGGATCTTTGGTTGGGAACCCCTGGAGTAGACCATACTGCCAGCAACTCAACAGCAAGTGTTAACCTGACAACTCTAAGGACTAACTGCCTTGGGTGCAGAAGTCCACAGGGAAGGTTTGATGGTCCCCAAGTGGATTAAATCCCACTTGAATCCATCTTGATCGAGGGCAGTAGCTTCATCCACCCTGGCCAGGGCCGGATGAGTCTTTTGTGTGCCAAAAGGGCTCAGGACCGGAAAGTGACTCCCGGAACTGGATCGTTAGTACGGGGGTGATACTGCGATAGAGAAGGCAAGTGGAAACTACTGCATTATATTCTCAGGACAGTTTTCATGGCCAATCGCCATGAGGATTGCCTATATCCAGATTCGGATACGTCAGAAAAAGCACTGTGAGAAAATTGAGAACAGATCTTGTCCATCCTCTTTATGACTATCTTTCAGGTATATTTGGAAGGTACTATCATGGCCCTTTCCTACTCTATGTGAGTAAAATGTAGGGGTCTAGCAAGTGTGTGTTTGTGGGCTGAAACTTCCAAATTTTGCCTGGGGAATTCTTGGAGAATCCTTAGGAGTTAGGTAAAGGTCACCGTAGCTTGAAAGCTCATCATATCTGACTCTAGGGTTTGGTGCTCATCTCTGTTTACAGCCAAAGAGCTAGCTCCACCTGCATCTGCAGACATCTCCGTGGACACGTGGTAGGCATGCCTCAACGCCAGAGTGCACGGAACACCGTTTACCTTCCCACCAAGTGGCACCTATTTATCTACTTGCAATTTCTTGCTTTCTAATTGCTACATTGACAAGAGCTGGGACTGAGATGGGAGATCATTCAACCGTGCAGTACTCAGGTCTCGAACTGCTGACCTTCCGGCTCATCAAGTTCAGTGTCTTAACCACTTGAGCCACCACAGTCCAGGAGTTGGGTGTTCCCCCACAAAAACGCACCACTCTCTTCATGTGTTTTTATTCTATCCCATTAGATCTGCAATCTAGAGTGATATCGCTCCCTTACTTTTTTAGTTGCTGGGCTAATTTTTTTAAATTGTATTTTTAATTAGGTTTTTTAAACTGGTTTTATGTAATTCACTTGCCAAGTGGGCAGCAATACAAATGTGAATAAATAAATAAATAAATAAATTAAAATCTGCTAAATTTAAATCTGAAAAACTACATTTTTCTAGACCAGGGGTTCCCAAACTAAGACCTGTGGGCCGGATCCATCCCATGATGCTATTTCATGTGGCTCCCCCACCTGTCCAAGGGCATTCAAAAAACAAAATGGCGATCCCCGTTGTAGCTTTTTTCTGACAAAATGGCCGCACCCATCGTGCAGGCAGGGCAAAATGGCCATCTGGCCTTCAAAGCTGACTGAGAGAGCGTGACCCGGCTTCAATAGTTTGGGACCCACTGCTCTAGACAGCCATCGCCTGTCAGTGCTGACAATACCTGGAGAGCTGGATCAGTGATCTGACAAAGTATAAACACGTCTTCTCTATTCCTGTTTGAGCAAAAACAGCTTAAACAAAGGACGCTCAACAAAGATTGAAGATGCTTCCAGATACAATTGCACTGGACTTGTCCCATTAGTGCCACACAAAACCAGGAGTGGGACGGAGTTGGCACCCAGGCACTTGACATATATTCTTATGTCACATACAGCCGGCCACGCTTCCCTCCTCCACCCAAGAGCAGTATCTCTGTTCCAGCCGCCTCCTTTGACAAATAAAAGGAATGCCCTTTATGAAGCAAATTTAATTGGGAAGTGACAGAAAACATAGAGCCGCATTTCCCTCCTCGCCACCTTATCGGCAAATAAGACTTCACAGTTCCAATCTCTCCACCAAATCCCGCTCAATGGAAGAAAATTAACCAGGTCAGCGGAACAGGTACTCCGCGACATCTGTCAAGTGGGCTCCGGCATCTTCTCAATTACTTGGACACAATGAAGTGGTAATCTTTACAGATCATCTCACCCAGGAAGCATATTGTGGATGATGGTGGGGTAGGGGGAAGGAAGAGGGAAGGCTGGGAAGGGGAGGGAGGGAGGAGGAAGCAAAAAAGACAATAGGTAGGACCTCACATTAGTAATGGTAAAGGTTGCCCTTGCTCGAAAGCCTGTCGTATCTGACTCTAGGGTTCAGTGCTCATCTTTGTTTATAGCCGAAGAGCTAGGGCTGTCTGCATTTGTGTGGACGTGTGGCAGGCACGCCTCCACACCGGGGTGCAGTTTCCCATAGGAATGCATTGAAAACCAATTAATCCAGTCCCAAAAAAATTTCGGTAAACACAGCCACTATTTTCTATCGGTTTCCTTTTGTTATGGAATTTTATGTTAACTGAGCCATTTGTTAGCCTAGGTTCCACTGTGCTTGCCATTCCTTGATTTCAAACTGCTAGGTTGGCAGGAGCTGGGACAGAGACAGGAGCTCACTCCGTCGTGCTGTACTAAGGAATTAAACTCTGACCTTCCAGTCGTCAAGTTCAGCGTCTTAATCTCAGTGCTTGTGAAAATCTGGGGCATTAATTTTATTAACTTTGCCGTCGTAAACCGCAGCAAATGTAAACCAGGGCAATCGTACTGTACTTCCATTTGCTGGCGCTTCCGACCCCGACTCCCCCAGGTCAACTGCTTTGTTTCAAGTAGTACATGCTGATACGAAGTTGTCCGGATGGGGACTTTTATTCAATTATAATAGTAATTCACATAGATCCAGAGTTCCCAAACTGTTCAAGTGGGGGGTTCAGTCAGCTTTGAGGTCCAGATGGTATTTTGCCCTGCCTACAAGATTATTATAATTTTTATTTTATTTTGGGGGGGGGGGGGATTTTGTACCAACAGTTTCAAAGGGACAGCCATTTTGTTTCTCAAATGCCCTTGGAGGGGAGTGGGGCCACATGAAACAACACCATGGGCTAGATCTGGCCCACGAGCCTTAGGTTGGAAACCCCTGACATAGATGCTTCAAATGCTGCAATGGATTACTGAAATCACCACTAGTTTTTTTTAAAAAAACACTGCAGTAATCAACCAATGCCCAGACCACAGAAGACACACCAGGTAGGTTCGTACACTCAGCTGTTTGGTTGCTGAATATATGCAAGCCCAAAGGATATTTTTAAACTCTGAAAATATGTTAGCATTATCTAACATAGTCTGCATTCACTTTTTCGTAGCTACTGTGCATGGTCTGTTGCGTTCTAGCTTGCTGCAACATGCAAATGTACCTGTATACCAAGCCATTGTTTGTTGACCTGCTACAAACCACAGCCTGTGAACTTGAGTTATTCTTGACTTATGAATCCTGGCTTGTCATGATGTCTGAATCTGCCACTGTGGTTTGTGCCTGGCTTATTTTCCCATCTGTCTTTCCTTAAAGAAGACTTGGCCAAATGTTCAGGGGACAAACATAGGCCGATGCTTAACATATTCAGATTACTTAAAAATTTCAGCGCTTCCCAATGCAACCGGACCTCACCTGATGGTAGAAGTCATCATCATCAAAGATCTCCTCGTCTAAGTCCTTGAGGTGGGTGTTTGACACACTTGAGGGAAGGACTTCCTAGGAAGTAAAATTTGTGACATTTGAGTTAGATGCCATCTTACACCATTGGTGGCCTCTAGAGGCAGCTATTATTGATTAATCTACAATTTCTTAGCCCGCTTTGCTTGGGCTTGGTCAACTGTACAATTGATCGAACCAGGAAGTTGACATTTCCTTTTAATCTTGACTTCCTCCCGTGGCATTTCCAAGCCAGTCTATTACATACTGCTGAAAACCCAACAGACAAATCATTCCACCGCTGCTACCACTGCCCAAATTCCCAGGTACCGAAATTCCTTACCATCTGCCCTGGCAAAGTTTCTGGAAGCAGCTCAGGAACATGTTGCGGTTTCCCCAGCACCCTATAAGTTGACCGCTTGGTCTGTGTCCGCCGGACTAATCTTTCTTTGTCCATCAGAATATTATCAATCTGAGTCAAGATTGAACGCTCAAAGGCACCAAAATCCTGCAAGAACATTAAGCAGTGTCAGATAACACCGGAAAATCTGCTGCTCAAGGCACTCACTTCCCCCTTCTATCTTTCTGTGTCACTGGATAAAACAGAAAGTGTTCCTTACACGAGAGGCTTTAGTTGAGGGATTTCAGCTGGATTTCTGCATGGCAGAGGTTTTATTTATATTATATTGTACATAAATACTGCCCCTGAGGCAGCCAGGAAAGAAAGCTTCTCTTAATAGACTTGTTTCTCGGCATAACTGCCAAACACAACCATACCTTGTGAACAACTTGTCTTAATAACTTAACAAAGGCTAGTTGAGGGGTCTACAACCTACAGCCCATGGGACAGATCCGGCCCATGGCACCAAATAATCCGGCCCCTGATCTCGCTCCACCCACCGCCACGGGCGTAATGGGCTGCAGACTCATTTACGGCTGTGTAAACACGTAAATGAGTCTGTGGCCATCATAAACATGTTTACTATAGCCAAAAATGAGTCCAGGGCCATTGTAAATGCATTTACGACGGCCGCAGAGGAGTTTTACGGCACCAGTCCACTGCAACAACAGGATTGCTATCAAAGTTCTGCTGATTCAATAGATCTACTCTATCTAGACCAACAATTTATTTCAGTTGAGGCACAGAAAGTTATAATGGCAATGGAATGATATAAACCAGTCAGGTGGTAGTTCTGAGGAAGCTATACCCAAGACTCTCCAGTTATCAAAGAAGAATCAACATACATATAAGGGGAGAGCCCCCTATTCAGGGGAGGAAAATTCTTCAGAGGACCTCTGCTAAAGTAATCTCCTAGAGCAGGGGTTCCCATTTTTTTCAAGCCGGGGGCCGGGTCACTCTCTCTCTGTCGGCTTCAAGGGCCAGATGGGCATTTTGCCCTGCCTGCATGATGGGGGTGGCCATTTTGTCCCAATGCCTTCAGAAGGATGGCCATTTTCTCTCTCAAATCCCTTGGAGGGATGGGGAGCACGTGAAATGGTGCCATGGGCCAGGTCCGGCCTGCGGGCCTTAAGGTGGGAACCCTTGACCCATTTTGACCAGCTCACATTTCAGTTCTCTCCAACATTTCTACACTCTTACAGATTCTCAGCCCTGAATTCCACATTATTTTTAACTTTTTTAAATACAATGTTATGGTGAGATCCTTGCCACTGGGCATCTCAGTATTTACTGTCTCTATTAGCTCCCCTCATTCCTCCTACAACAGCTATTTAAAGTTTTCCAATTAGCACTGACAGCATGCTGGGTGCGGCAACAGAGGACGAAACAAAGCCACCCCCGAGGGGTGCTCAGAGAGTCACAACCCCCCCCCCCAACAGCCCCTCCTGCACAATTGTTTACTCTTGAATTTTTGCAATGACAACACGACAACAACTATAACAGGAGACTGTATTTTACCCTGCATTGTTCAACCATGCAAAACCTGGACTATGAAAAGATAGATTCTGTGCTTCTTACAGATGATGCAAACTTGAATGTATCTGTCCTTTTTCTGGCATTGTATTTTTCCCTTGCAAATTATGGGAGTGGTGTAAAAAACTGTAAAGGTAAAGGTCGCCCTTGCTCAAAAGCCAGTCGTATCCAACTCTAGGGCAAAGTGCTCATCTCTGTTTACAGCCAAAGAGCCAGCGCTGTTTGTGTCTGCAGACATTTCCATGGACATGTGGCAGGCATGCCTAGACACCGCAGTGCATGGAACACTGTTTACCTTCCCACCAAAGCGGTCCCTATTTATCTACTTGCAATTTCTTGCTTTTGAACTGTTAGGTTGGCAGGAGCTGGGACAGAGACAGGAGCTCATTCCATCGTGCAGTACTCGGGCCTCGAACTGCTGACCTGACAACCTTCCAGTTGTCAAGTTCAGCATTTTAACAACTTGAGCCACTGCAGTCAATAAAAATCTATACTCAACTGTAAACTAGTACTACCACACCACCAGAAATACAAGTTAACCTCCCTCTTTTTCTAGACCAGGGATTCTCAACCTGTGGCCCATGGGCAGGATGCGGATCGCCCACAGCACCATTTCATGTGGAATCTGGTGCCTTGGCAATGCTACCATAACCTAATGACACATTTGTACTTATGTCCTACCTGGACTGTCAGTTTGTTAAAACAGCCAGTCAGATAACCCTTCACATTCACGCTAGCCCAAGGGCCTGGCAGAGAGTACCAGGGCCAGGCAAAGGTGTGGGCCCACAGTTAGGATACAGACTGCTGGCTAAGTGGGGAAGACCACATGGTGTCTGTGGGACAGAGGAGTTAACCCTTCCAGGCAGAGTGGGGTTAACCCTTATAGCCAATCCTACCTTTCCCAGTTTGCCAGAAGCCATCTTGGTCTTCTCGTGCCACTTCTGCAATGTGCTGTTCCTATAGACACGGAATGCTGCAAACCGTTTGGCTGCAAACTCTGGGTAGTCTTCCATCTCCAACTTCCTTTTGGGCGGCCTTTGTCTTGCCCTCTTCCTCGTCTCGCCCTCTTCACCCTTCCCTTCACCTTCTCCATCACTCTCACTTGGGATTTCTTCATCACTAAAGTAAAAATCACATACCTTTCAGGGCTGGAATGGGGAAATATCCAGAAAAAAACATTTCACCTGATACAATGATGGCTGCCAATCTGGATAGCTTTAGGGAAAGAGTGGATCAATTCTGGGAGGATAAGGCCATTCACAATTATAAGCCATATTTCAACTCTATAATGTGCTACCTTTTCAACATTATAACAAATAACAAGGATTACTGTATTTGCTGACATATAAGATACACTTTCCCTCCCTTAAAATTCACCAGAAAAACTGAGTGTGTCTTATACACCAATGTGTCTACCATATTTGGTTGTGATGGAATGAAATATATACCCTGTGCTTTCGCCGCTCCAAAATGGCGATTCCAGATCAGGGGGAGAGAGAAAATACGTAAACATCCTTGCCTCATGAGTTGCTGCATGGTTTAGATGAAACGAAACTTAATGAGTGATTGACATGTCTTGTTGGAAGATCATTGGTTGTCCAGCCACATACAGATGTCTATGTGCTTCCCACCTTGATCTAGCTCTAAAATGTCTTATGTTACTTATGTACTATGGGGGGAAACATTTTCCTCCTGACTCTTCTACACAGAACTCTCAATTTACATGGGCAGTTTTTAACTTTAGTGTTAAAGAAGGAAAGGAAAAATTATTCCCATCACACAATTTTATAAAACCTTTGGTTTGCTCATCCAGAAAGTCTTTCTATATTGGCCCTCCTCAAGCCATTTTGCCCCTGATGTTTTAGCTCAGGCGAGGCCAACTACTGCCCATGGGCCATTTCCGGCCCACAGCACCGAACCATACAGCCCACGTCACTCCTGGAAACAGAAGGAAAACACACCTGCACATGTGCAAAATGCTGCCGTAAATGCACCTGCAGCTGTCATAAATGTGTTTACGACAGCCGCAGGTACATGTTTGGCAGTGTTTTGCACATGCACGGACACGTTTTACTTCCGCTTCCAGTGGGAGAAGCCCCTTGACTAACCCGCTCAACCCCAGGACCGGCCCGCAGTGCAAAAGTTCGGGAACCCCTGTTTTAGCTGCATTTTTCTTAACCGAGACCAATGGTCAGGGATCATGGGAGTTTAAGTCCAAAAGCATCAAGTTGCCTAACTCTGCTTATTTCTTCCCTGTAATTTGCCCCAACCCAAGATGAGAAGCTGCCACCTCTAACTGGTTCTTCAACATGCAGGTGTTTTTGCATTACCTGTCCTTCTCCATCTGCCGTCCATCTACCAGATGCCTTGTCCCAGAGTACTGGTGAAGCAGTTCGTCCTGAAGGTCTACCAGGGATCTCAGCAAAGCTTTCAGGGCTTTGTAATCTGCACAACAAAAATAAAAGGAAACATGTCATGAATGTAAGAAAGTGTCATCTGGTGAGCTTTACGTAAGGAAGGAACAAAAAGACATAAAGAAAGCCACTCGTACAGTCTGGGCAGAAGTAGGAACGTACAGTCAAACCTCAGATAACAAAATTAATGCATTTTCTGAGTTTCTTTGTACAGCAAAATTTTTTGTAAAACCAGATTTCCCATAGGAATCCACTGAATGCAATTTCCCATAGGAATGCATTGAAAACAAAACAAAAAATATTCTGGGAAATGTTCATTATCTGAGGGCACCGGTTTCATTTAATTTCATTTTACAATGTAAGTTTTTCGCTCTCCAAACCCTTCACTATCCAAGGTTTGACTGCAATGTCTAAGCAAACAGGTTACCTTTAAGGGATGGTTCTGTTTACGCACAATCTGCAAAATGCAAGGCGCTCTGTTTTGGTCTTTTCAGAGACGAGCTTTTTAGAACCTAATGCAATGGATACCCTAACATACATTGCTTCTCAGCAACAGGAACCCTGATGTTCGCCCCTGCTTCTTCATAGCACTATATCCTCCAGTACTCTTCACCATTCAGGAATAAACGTGCAATGTGCTTGATAGTGAAAATAATTCCCCCACTTCATCTGCTCTTTGTTCCCTTCTCTCCCTCAGAAAAAGGGGCCTGCCACTTGTCATGCAGGGTGATACGATTCCTCCTTTCAGACTCCCTTTTGTTGCTACATAAGCCCGCATGCAGAAGATGGGTTTGCCCTTTTGAAAATGAGATGGTAGGTTAAAGGCGGAGTGCTGGCAGAGAAGGGAGAGCGGAAACCAGCCTGTGATTTCAATGCCATTTCTACTATTACATTAAAGAGTACAACTCAAACTAGCCTTACAAATTTTAAACATCAAACACATGCACGCATTCACTCACACACAGTTGTCATCTCCTAGTTCAGTGGTGGCTAACCTTAACACTCCAGCTGTTACTGGACTTCAAATCCCAGAAGCCCAAGTCAGCACACCCAATTCTGGGAATTGAAGTCTGAGAAGAGCGGGTGTGATCCAGCGTTTCCCAAACTATGTTCTGCGTAGGGTTGCCATAAGTCCTGAAAAACTGGGATTGTCCTGGATTCAAGGTCAGAAAAACTGTCCCGGCCAGTTCAATAAAAATCATGTTAAAGTCCCGGATTTTTAAAACTTACTGATTGTGTAAATTCGAACTCTCGCCATCAAATGAGCGATTTCCTGCCACATTAGAGTTGGAGTATAGCTGGGGGCAAATCTTAATGTCCTCGCCTCATGCCACCGCCTGATAAGTATGGCCAGTGTGTTTCCTGGAATTGAGGACGTTAAGAGTTGACCACGACGTGACTTTTCAGAAGAACAACAGATCATCTTACAGTAAGAATTAATTGTTGTAAATAAATTCATTTATGTACTGTATTGATATATTTAATGTGAAAGTGTTTTATAGCTGTCGTTATGGTTTTTTTAAAAGGCTATTTTGTAGATAACCTGCCAATTTTTGTCAAGTATACTTCTGTCCCGATTTTGTGGGAGAGAGCTATGGCAACTCTAGTTCCATGGAACACTGATGGACTTCAATTCCCAGAAGCCTAAGTCAGTACATTGGTTGATTAGTTGTTTTGGGGATTGAAGACCAAAATACAAAGATTGGGAATCACTGGTCTAATCAGTCAAATAATCAAAGCATCTATTTTCCCACAAGATTTTAATTTCTATTTGGCCACTGATTCAGATCTAGCCTCCCCCCCACCCCAATTTTTGCTTGATGTGTTATAGTCCCATCTGAATGTGCCACTTCTGTACTTTTTGCCATACTTGTATGGATATTTTGTTGTAAGCCACTCAGGAATGTTACTGTAAAATAAAGTAGGATGTAATTAATATCAGTCAATATGTATGCAACAAGATGCATGTAATTCAATCATGCTGCCTAATAGCGCTCTATGTGCTGAATTTGGACTTTTTCCAGGTTTGTGGGGTCATAGATTAAGCTGGCTAGTTATCATGATGGCTTCCTACAGCTTTCAGAAATCAGAGGCACCATGCTTTTAAGTCAGAGGTTCCTAACCTAGGGTCCATAGGCCTGATCTGGCACCACAGCACCATTTCATGTGGCCCTGCACCCCACCAAGGGCATTCAAGAAACGAAATGGCCATCTCTTTGAAGCTGTTGAGACAAAATGGCCACCGCCATCCCCATCGTGCAGGCAGGGGAACACGGCCAATCGGTCCTCGAAGCTGACTCAGAGAGTGTGACCCAGCCTCCGTCTTGAAAAGGCTGTGAACCCCTGTTTTAAATGGACTTCAATTCCCAGAAGCCTATGTCAGTACATTGGCTGATCAGTGTTTTGGAGAACTGACATAGGCTTCTGGGAACTGAAGTCCCCCTGTGGGGCCTCAACTCATCGGGAGATCTAGAAGTGCATCTCTTGTGTTCCTCACGCAACCAAACAGCTGTTATTCATTATCATGGGGAGAAACCAAAGTGTGTAATTAGGTGCTAAAAGGATCCCCTTCAGTGTGGACACTGGCTGGGCTGGACTCAACAGCCATGGAGGTGGAAGTGGCCATTCCAGATGGACTGGCTGTGAAGGTGCACCTGGTCCATATCCTCAAGGCTGTGGCAGTCCATTGCAGTCCCGGGGTCAAATCCTGCATGTCTCATTTCATACGTGCCACCAGAGATGGCTCCATGATCATAGTGTGTGGGTCACTTCATGGAAAGCTGGGACCCACCTCAAACAAATTCATGCCAATGGCATTTCTCCTGGATTTTCAGGGGGAAATGTATACTTGGAAATCAGCAGCAGCCGACGACAATTCTCAACTATAACAGAGAAACCGAACTGAAATCTTGCAAAGATCATTTTGTCATTTAAGAGACAGTATTATATCCATTATCACTACCATGTTTAAATAAACCAACAGCAAGCAGATAGTATTCTTTGATATTTTCCTACTTCTTCAGATGTACAGTAAAACCTCTACAAACGATTTTTTTCTGTTCCACAGAGTTATTTGTACAGTACAGGCATGTCAAAAAAGTTGTATGTTGAAAACACATTGCATTATCAGAAGAGGCCACTAGATGTCACTGTATTTTTTTGCATGTCGAATTTTTCCTATTAAAAATTTGTATGTCGATTTTTTTAAAGCCATGATTTCTATTTGTATGTTAATTTTTTTGTAAGTCGAACCATTTGTATGTCAAGGTTTCACTGTAGTAGTTGCTCAAACCCCTGCGTCTTGTTATTTGTCTTGTCTGATCTGGACACTTGAGATTAAGAGACACCGTTTCCTTTCCTTTTCACAGACAGCTTCAGGACCAGAGTTAAACTGCAGGTCACACACAATGCTCAATACATTTGGCCAAGAACAATACTTTTCATTCAAATCCATAAACCAGACCACTGCCCGCCCACCCCTCCCACAACACTGCCTGCCTTTCTCTTACCACCACCACCTCCCCCCCCTCCGCTAGTCATCCCCAACAATTAATCCCCCAAGAAACACATTTGATTAAATCTTTTCAAGCAAATCCTTTGCTTTTGTTAGTTCACTTCTTGTCAACATCTATTAAAATATGCCTTTAATTCTCCCACAATCTTAAAAAACACCGATTCCACTGTCTTCAACTTTAATCAACTGTATGGCTGGCATTTTTCATTTCATAATAATGCACTGCTTGGAATTCAAGAGGCAGACTCGACATCAATCATTCCGCAAGAATTTTTCTACTGCAATAAATATGCAAATGAGCAAAAGGCAGTCAGTCGTATTTCAGGCCCGACTTGCTAGTGTTTTTTAAAAAAAGACACAAATTTATTAATTGCCGTTGGCCAGCAGAATCCTATTACTTTGGGCATTGATTACAAAGCTGTGTGAGTGATTATCGTGCAACTCGCGGGCTATCCAGGCATGAGGAAAAATTATTAAAGCAAGGGAGAGATTATCAACTCGGAATAACAATAAGCTTTAAAATTTTAAGGCCTCTAACTTTGGCAACAAAAATTACGCCACCGTTCTCGCACGTCACCACCACCAAAGTTGGTCGGTAGCTTTTGTGGCTTCTTCTAGAATGGGCAATATCTTTCTGTCATCCATCATTCTCCCAACATCAACCCTGGGTTAAAATACAAAGAGATGAATCCAAAACACTGGTTGTCTACTAAATAAATACATTTCGTGTCAGAAATTACTCTAGGTTGAAAGGATTTTTGCTGGAGAAACTCCACACAGGGGACGGCCGAATGAGGCTCCTTTCACGTCCCCAAGATCCGTCATGTAGCACTCGGGTATCCAACCCCGATCTTCCAGTCTCCAAGCTCAACGTCTTAACCACCCCAGTGCTGTTGGTTGTCTACTCCTGGAGTAGTGACTTATTAGTTGTAGTCACACTGTGGCCGAACAGAAAAATTAAGCCAAGATGGGACTGTTAAATTTCCTTGAAGATTCTTCATGGATCCCAAGGAGGTAAAAAAGGGCAAGGTTTGTGGTTTGTATATAAACGGTCACATGTTCAAGTTCCAACATTTCCACCCAGGGCTAGAAAAATCCTGCATTAAACCTGGAAAGCCTCTACTAGTCAGAGTTAATAAGACTGAGCTAGAGGGATCAATGACCTGATTCAGTCTAAGGGAACTTCTTGAACCCTAAAATAAACATTTAAGGGCATTCAAGAAAAGCTTGACCATTTCCACCTCCAAATTCAGGAGAGTCATGCTGGCTCTTTGGCTGTAAACAGAGATGAGCACTGAACCATAGAGTCGGATATGACTGGCTTTCGAGAAAAGGCAATCTATACCTAACACATTGAATGGTTGACTCAATGGCCTCCCTTGACTAATAAAATAAACAAATATGAAAATAAATCCATATCTACGTACAGTTGAATCCTGAAATCTGCAGCAAAAACCTTCTTTGGTTTACAATCAACGAAATGCCTGGTTGCTTTCTTGTAATGCCAAATTTGGCTTTGGTGTTGACAACTACCTTCCAGCTGGAAACTGTGTTTACCTTTAAACGACACCCAGAGATTACTGCAGTCCAAGCAACCTGCCCTCAGGGGATAATGACCTATGTTTACAGCATAATTTCTGTATATTTTGCACTGTTGCATTTATCAGATTTTAAATTGTTGGTCAATGGTTTTATGTTTTTTAAATATTATATTAAGAGGAACACTTTAACATAAATCATGGAGAGGTGTGATTACACCAAGTGGTACACAAGGACTGTAATAGTGTTTTTAAAACTCCTAGAGCTACTGCAGCGTTTTGCTTTGTGACTTAATACTCTCGCCCATTTTTAAAACCAACAACAGCAACCAAACTTACAGGACAAAGCTAGGCAATGGCTACTTGGTGCCAGCAGCTAACGTCACCAATCTGCTCCTTGCAATGTCTTGCTTTCAAACTGATAGGTTGGCAGGAGCTGGGACAGAGATGGGAGCTTGCTCCGTTGTGCAGCGCTTTGGTCTCAAACTGCTGAGCTAAGTCGTCAATTCAGCGTCTTAACCACTAAGTCACCACAGTCCAACCAAAGATATGTAGATGCAACCAAATTCTATTCTTACATTTGAATGCTGAAGTCTACATCCTCAGCAGGGAAAATTTATCTCCCAAATGTTGATATGTACTACAGAAAATGTCCTATTTTCTTTTTTTACCCTCAAAGGAAAAATACTTATTGTTATATTTCTCACCATTGACATCTATACCTATTTACCCATCTACCTGTACAGTTATTGCACTTGCACATCTTCCCACCCAGCAGGGCAACCAAAGGCATTTCCAAGATGTCAACATTATCCAAATTGATTGAAAACCTTTAGAAACCAGATTAAAAACAGTTTATAGAAGAAGACCCAAGACAATTTACAAGCCAATTAAAATAGCTGGGGCTGGGGGAATATCCTAAAGACCAAAGTCCCTTTAGAACAGTAGTTCTGCCTCTTTGAAGAACCAGATGACACGGTTTCCATCTGAAAAAGTGGACTTGATCAATGAAAGCTAACATTAAAAATACAAAAGATGCAGGAGGCAAGCTTATACCCTTTTGGATCACTAAGAAAAACAAAACGTCGTATGCAGTGTTGGGAGTCAGCCGGAATGCCCCGGTACGCCTGTACTGGTTGTAGAAACTCAGGCTGGCCCCGCCCATCCGGTGGCCGGAGCCTCCGGTCATAGGCTGGCACCTGCCTCCCATACCGGTGGCGCAGCCTCCCCCAACTAAGGCCACCCAGTTACATGACCATGCCCACCCAGTCACGTGGCCACACCCACCCAGCCACATGGCCTTGCCCACCATGCCACACCCACAGGGTAGGTAGTAAAACAATTTAAATCCCACCACTAGTTGTGTGAGCTTTTGTGGTTCAAGACCACTTCTTCAGACATTTATGAAAATGTTTGTGGCATGCATCTTTTGCATTCGTTACTATTTGAACAGCTAATCTCCCTCGTTTGCCTATAAAGCATTTAGTCTTTAAGGTACCACAAGTCCCCCCCCCCCTTTATTTTCTGTCTGATATATTTATGGACCTGGATTTCCCACCAAACTTCAGGCTAATAATCTTAACTTTCCTTTCCAAATCAAAACTGCATTTCTGCCAGAATATTACGTGCTTGTGGAGGAGGATGAGGGCGAGGAGGGGGGGGGAATAAACACAGTGCTGTGGAAATTCAGTAAGATTTTTAAAAACGAACACAGGAAAGATCAATGCAAGGCGTGCAATTGACATGAACACCCCACAGAGAAGCCCACACCCCAATGCTCCTTTTCTACATAAAGAATAGAGGGATCCTGGGGGAACATACCAGGGAGTGGGATTTTTTAATTAATGGGTCTCTTTAATGTGCAAATCAAGTTCAGATTGCTAGTTTTGACTTGCATTGGTTATGGAAGGGGGTGGGAGAGCACTACTGCACATGGAAGATCCGAAACATAGGCAGGACAGAGAAAGGACACTGTTTTGCAGACGGACCTGCACATCCGTATTTAATACCACATCTAAGGGATTGCAATGGTTTAGTGGTTAAGACGCTGAACTTGATGACTGGAAGATCAGCAGTTCAAGACTCGAGTGCTGCATGATAGAGTGAGCTTCTGTCTCTGTCCCAGCTCCTGCCAAGTTTGAAAGGAAGTTTGAAAGCAAGAAATTGCAAGTAGATAAATAGGTACCACTTTGGTGGGCATTCTGTGCACTCCAGTGTCTAGTCATGCCTGCCACATGGCTACGGAAATGTCTGCAGACACAGACAACGCTGGCTGTTTGGCTATAAACAGAGATGACCATCTGTTCAGCATTTAACAAAATACACAAGTTATAATAATTTCGTGTCAGAAATTATTCTGGTTTGAAAGGATTTTTTTCGGGAGAATCTCCACTCAGGGGACGCCCAAATAAGGCCCCTTTCATGTCCCCAAGAGCTGGGATAGAGACGGGCGCTCAATCCATCATGCAGTACCTGAGTCTTGAACTGCCGACTTGCTAGTCTTCCAGCTAACAAAGCAAGCTTCTTAACCACTGAACCACCGCAGTCCCTTTATTGATAAAATAAAGACCATTTTATTGAGCCAGGCTTTCAACAACTGAGCAATTGCTGAGGAAGAAGAGTTTTAAATTATTATTATTACTGCTAAAAGAAAGAGATATGTTGGCCCCGAAAAATACAGAAAAGAAGAAGTTGCAGAAGTAAGCAGGAGGGAGAGTGAAAAAAGGAGAAAGCCTAATTTTAAAACTATGTACAGTAATACCTCGGATAACGTTTACCTCGGATAACGCTGAAATCGGATAACGTTAAGTAATCTGGGGAGGAGAATTGGATCGAATAACGTTAAGGTCCTATGGGATGGATCGGATAACAACCGTTAAAGCCTGTGCGGTTACAATGTATCTCTATGGAGCTTTAATGTTATCCGATACATCCCATAGGATTTTAACATGCATCGGATAACACTAAAAATCGGATAACACCAAGACTTGTGGAACCAAGTCTTAGTGTTATCCGAGGTATTACTGTACCTATATTTTTATACTGTACTTTTTCTGTTAATTTAAACTAATGTTAATTGCATGTTTGATTACATCATTTTTAGGTAACTTGGATGTAAACTGCCTTGGGCCTTAGTTGGGGGGGGGGGGGGATAGATATATTTCTAATAAACTGATGAATTTTGTTAAATGCTGAACAAATGCTGGAATTAAAAGTCCAATCCGCAGATGTAGGATCAAAATGGAAAAAGAAAATACACACTATGGGGAAAGACTGAGAGTAAGCTAAAAAAAAAAAATCACAGTTTAGGGCAGGAGTGACCAAACTACGTCCGGGGGGCCATGTCCCAGCCCTCATGATCTCATCATCTAGCCCATAGGCAGAAGTGACTCACTGCCGCTGGAAGTGCCAAAAACGCACCAAAAATGGCACAAAAAGGGTCAGACCTCGCTCCCTCCTCCACTCGAAGCAGTGGAGGTGGGGGAAATGCCCGAAAACGCAGCACGGATTCACGTGCTGCCACAGCTGGTAGGAAACACACAATTGGTCCACTCAGCTGTTTGAGGGGGGCGTGGTCAGTCCCCTGGCGGGAAAAGTTTGGGGATCCCTGGTTAGGGCAAGGGTATGAGAGAACCAATCCAAAAACATCTGGAGGGCCAGAGCTGCTGACCTCCTTATATAAGGACTCTCCTTTTGTTACAGATGTGCCCAGTTAATTAAGGAATCCCTTACAAGAGGATATTGCTCACGGAGGCTTGCTTGGTGGACACATTTGAGAGAACTTCCTCCTCTGTTTCTCCCAAATTATGGAACAACCTCTAATCAATCCTTCCCTGCTCGTTTAAGGTTTTAGATAAAGTACCTACACATATCTTTCAAATTCAGCCTTTTAAATTATTTTCAGTGGTTTACTGCTCTCTTTTTTTAATGTTTCATCCTGGTTTCCATTTTTACCTCATTCTGAATCGTTATGAGCTGTTGCTCATCAATCTGAAAGGGTTTTTACAGAAAAGTGAAATGGAAACACATAAACTAGATGATGATGAGAGAGCAGCAGGAATGTGCCAGCATGGAATAGCCAGCATTTGGGTGATTTCCTCAGAGACTGATCTGGGGACCTACTCCTGTATCCTAAGCAAGGATCCCAGTCAGTGATATTCATTATTTTTATATCCCACTTTACCCTGCAGAGCTTGGCTCTCATTATACTGTCTTACACTCATGACAACTTTCATAGTCAGAGCTTGGGAAGTTATTTTACGAAGCAATTGCAGTTAAGTTATTTTACAAAGCAATTACAGTTATAAATATAGTTTTAAAATCTATCTGAATGACAAATGCCAGAGGACTGTGATGATAAAAATGTATTTTTTTCCTGTCCACCTCATGGTTGCCCAAGATCTGCAATAGACCATTTTTTGTTGTTCAGTCGCACAGTCGATTCCGACCCTCTGCGACCCCATGGACCAATGTCCGCCAGGCACTTCTGTCCTCCACCATCCTCCTCAACTCACTCAGCTCCGTGCCCATTGTGTCTACAATACCATCTAGCCATCTCATTTTTGGCCGCCCCCTTTTTCTTTTGCCCTCCACCTTTCCCAGCATCAAGGCTTTCTCAAGTGAATCTTCTCTTCTCACAATGGGCACAGAGCTGAGCGAGTTGAGGATGGTGGAGGACAGAAGTGCCTGGCGGACAGTGGTCCATGGGGTCGCAAAGGGTCAGAATCAACTGTGCGACTAAACAACAACATATACATGACTTGGGCATCCCTAGTATTCTCAAATAACCAAACAAAGCAATGCTGCACCTTTAAAAACAAACAAATGCCAACCTATATAAAATTATAGCCATAAACTCCACACACACACACAGAGGGCAGCCTAATTAATTCTTGTTCTATATACAAAGGGAAATGCTGGGTGACAAATGGGTGTGAAGCTTGAAAGCTGCCACGTCGACAAAAACATTTTCCTACTTCAATTTATAAGCAATTTTGCAGTAAATCATCCACCAGAAACTGAGATCTACAGGCACCCAAGAACAGCCAGACGTGTGCTGTGGCAGGCGAGTCTAGATACAAAAAGGTACGGCATGAGGAGGAATAGACCCAGGTCGGCCCTCCGTTTGCCACAAATCTTTATAGCACCACTTAATTCTACAAAACAAATGTCTTCTGCAAGGCAGAGATTGCGTGTGGCATTTATGCATACAAAATCACTGAACTGTGGAGCTGGACAGGGTCCAGCCCCTGCTCCAGACAGGAAAGCAATAGTTAAAGCTTCTCTGACAGATGGCCATCCAACCTCTGCTTGGAAATCTCTAATGACGGAGAGTCCACCATCTTCTCGGGCAATCTATTCTGCTGTTGAGCTGCTCTTACCAACAGAAATCTCTTGCCCATGCTTATCAATGAATCTCTTTTCCTTTAATTTGAATTGACTGGTTCTGCAGCGACTTTTTGGAATACCAGAAAACAAGCTTGCTCTTTTTTTTAAATGTGATGGCTCTTCAGCTATTGGAGTTATCTGCCATGAGAGATGGTGAGCACTCCAACACTGGAAGCATTTACGAGAACTGAACAACACATCTTTCATATCTGCTTTGATTCGGACTCCTGCATTGAGCCAGGGTGGTGGTGGACTCAATGGCCAAAATCAGGAGTGCCCAATCTACAACCCATGGGCCAGATCTGGCCCACGGCACCAAATAATCCAGCCCGCACCACCCGCGCCACCCCTTGAAGCGGAAGTAAAACACACCCACACGCGCAAAACGTATTTACGACAGCCACAAATGCATTTATGGCAGTGTTATGCACATGCGCAGGCACGTTTTACTTCTGCTTCCAGTGGAACCACATGACAGGCCTGCTCAACCACGTGACCAGCTCACAGCCAAGAAAGTTTGGGCACCCCTGCCTAAAAGGTCCCTTTCAACTCAGTGATTTTATGATTCTCTCTTCTCCAAGTTAAATGGATTCACCTCCCTCAACTCTTATCTTGAAGGACTCCACCTCATTAATTGCCCCACATAGCTCTTGTCTGGACACGTGTTAGATCCTCAATGTCCCTCTTAAAAAGTACTGCCCCAAACTGTACACAGTACTCCAGCTGAAGCAGAACAGACTGGTACGATTACTTCTCTTGATTGATTATTTATTTATTACATTTTTATACTGCCTATTAGGGATATTTCCCTCTCTCAGGACACAATCTTGCAACCCAGAATGACATTACCATTTTCATTGCTCAAGGGCAAGAAAGAAGAGACAGCAGCACTGTGGGGAGTAAAAAGGCAGGAAATGTATTTTATGTCTCCTTCCTTTTCACTCTTGTCTATTTCTACTGCCATGTATACACCTATGGTGGTTGAGATCCACTTCCTATGGTACCTGTTTCAACCTTTGCTATATTACACGGCTTCTCAACCTTTTAAAGTTATGGGCCAGACCACACACCCTCAAGCAGCTGAGCGGGCCGGACTGGTGGTCTCCCCTCCCCCGCTGCCGTAAAAGCTGCAGTAAAATGCATCTGCAACTGACATAAACGCGTTTACGACAGCCGCAGGTGCATTTACGGCTGTCATAAACGTGTCTGCTTTTGCTTCCGGTGGCGACAGTGGTGCAGGTCACATGAAATGGTGCCGAAGGCCAAGTTCGGCCCACAGGCTGTAGGTTGAGATTCCCTGCTTTATTATGTCCCCTTTGTTTCTATTCCCATGCTTTTATTGTACATCATATTGAGAATTGTTAAAGGGCAACCAATAAAACCATAGAAATGAAGTGCATTGAACATGCTAGGATTAAACTAAGAGCTATCATTGCAAGACAAGAACAATCTCAGTTGCCTAAAATATTTCCAGTGTCAAGAATACAACTAAGTCAACGAAGATTTTCTTTTAGCATAGGAGTTCCCAAACTTTTCAAGCCAGGGGCTGGATCATACTCTGTCAGCTTCAAGGGCCGGACAGCCATTTGCCCTGCCTGCATGATGGGGTCAGCCATTTTGTCCCAACAACCTCAAAGGGGTAGCCATTTTGTTTCTCAAAAGCACTTGGAGGGTTGGGACCACATGAAATGGTGCCACGGGCCTGATTTAGCCCACAGGCCTTATGTTGGGAACCCCTGTTTTAGCTCAAATTAACTAATACCTCTAAAAACTAAAGCAGATGTGTGATAGACTTATGTCAAAGTACTTTTTTTTAATATTCCAGCTTCACTTTTTATTTTTTAAAAAACATTTTTGTTATGTATGAAACTAGTTCTCTTTTCAGAACTTATACATTAAGCTCTATGTTCATAGCCGTACTGTATTTTGCTTACGGGAAATATCAAAATGTCAACCATTGTTTCTGTTAAAGGTCTTTAATGATATCGTGGTTTCCACGCCTGTAATGAAACACACCGCTCACTACAGTTTGTAATGCATCTCATTAAATACGTTAATGGCACACGTTTTACTAAAAGGTCAGGCTTACTATTGATAGGATTTTGCCTTTTAATTTTTTTAAAAAAAAGAAGCTTGGTTTAAAGCTACAGTTAACTGTAAACCCTAAAGCACTTCTCCTGATGTGGAGTGCAAATGCAAATATATATATATATATATCAACAACCACATAATGTCCTTTTGCCAGCAAATTATCATAATAATCTGTCAGAAAACACTTTTATGGGCTCTATAAACATGATCACCCAATCTGGGGAAAAGAGAGGAACTGGTGCCCGGTTGCTTTGCCATTTAGCGGCCATTGTAACTGTTTACATATGAAAAGTTGATTACAAAACAATTCACAGACACTATTCACACCATCGTGTCCAAACTCTCACTCTGCCAAAAAATAAAAATTGAACAATATGATAGAAACAAAAAGTGCTATCTATTTACAGGCATTCAGTTATTGAATTTACAATTTATGACAAATTTTAGGACATATAAAACTGCAGTAGCAGTTCAGAACAAGTGAGTGTGTGTACTCACACACACACACACACACACACACACACACACACACACACACACACACACACACACACACACACACACACACACACACACACACACACACACACACACACACACACACACACACACACACACTAGCAGAAGAAAGCCATAACTGCTGGTTGAAAGCAGGTATTATACAAATTTTACCATGCCAGAGAAGTATTCTGGAAAAATAAAACCTTTCCCCATATTTTGTGACCTACTACAACCTCTCTCTCTCTCTCATTTTCTCTTGTTAACATTTACCTATTTATTTTCCTGAATTCATATCACTGTATATTTCAACAGCAAAAACCTGCTATCTGTTATAAATCCCAACCAAAATCCTTCACTGGTTATAGCAGGGATTCTCAAGCTGTGGCCTGTGGGACGGATGTGGCCAGTGGCACCATTTCATGTGCCCTCCACCACACCAGGAAGTGCCATGTGGTAGAGGAAGTGCGAAATGGCTGTCCGGACCCCCCAAAGCTGTCTGAAGGAGTGTGACCCCCTGGCTTAAAAACATCTGTCCGTCCCACCAGGGCGGATCGGAGAGGCTCTCTTATCATTCCATCGGCTAGAGAGGCGCATCTCTCTAGCACCAGGAGGAGGGACTTCTCCGTGGCCGCCCCGGCCCTTTGGAACCTCCTGCCAACTGAGTTACGTCTACAGACAGAGCTCCTGCCCTTTCGGAAGGGCCTAAAAACCTGGCTGGCAGGGCAGGTGTGGGGTCCAGGAACATAGGGTCCCATGTTGGGTGGCTGATATGATGGGACAGCCACCCCTCCCTCACTCTTTTAAACTTTTAAAATCTTTTTAAACCTTTTAACCTTTTTAAATCTTTTAGATTTTTGTAAATTCATGGTTTAATTCTTTTTTAATTGACTTTTAAGTAATTTATGAACCTCAAGGTTTTAATTTATGAATTTTCTGTAAGCCGCCTAGAGTCAGGTTCGCCTGATTAGGGCGGGATAATAAATCTAAATAAATAAATAAATAAAAAGGTTGAGAACTCCTGGGCTATAGTCTAAAGTTAAACCTGAAGAAATTCACAGGTAGTTACACAAAAATAGCTCATGTTGTGTGCTGGAATACACAACTGATGATGCAATTAGCTGTGCAACACCAGCCATGGAACTGCTTGTAAGTCCTGACACAGATTTCACAACAGCAGGTGTAGCAAAGGAACACACCAAAGACCTTATATGTAAGAGGTATTAAGACACACACTTACTGTTCTTGAGCGCATCAGCAAACTCTTGGCCTCCTCTTTTCTTAAACTCCGGGAAAGTGTCCGGCTGAGGGAGCTGGTTGACCGTCAGGAGGACTTTCTGCAGTTTAATTCTCCCTTCCAGGAGCTGATCCCAGAGGGCTTCAGTGGAAAAGAAAAGAAAACACTGCTTTAGTAGTCATCCTTTCTTCTGTAACTGTGGTCTCTCACAAGAGTTGTGGCCAAACGCCTACTGTATATTTATGTACATGTGAAAAATCTAGTCTGAGAAAGACTGGCTGGCACAAGGTGGCCACTGCCTGAGGTCTGCCCGAGTGTGGTTCAAAATGCCACAATCTTTAAGGAGACTCTTTCTGTGTACCCCAGCCTTTTGCTTAGACTATATTAAGCCCTTATCCATTGGCCATAGTGGCTACGCTGGAAGGGAACTGCTCCCCAACAACATCCGGAAAGCCACAAGACTCCCACTTAACTGATGCAAAAAACTCACAAGTGGGATACAAGGGTGGTGTGTCTATTAATTATATGTCTCTGCATCCTGAATGCTGGTGGCACAGCAGTTCTTCCCATTTCAAATAATGCACCATTTTGTTTTAAAACCAAACTTTTGAATCTCTAAGCAGGAGAATGAGGGAAATGTTCACCAGGACTTCAAAGGAAAATTCCCCACCTATACTGACCTATTTGATTTTTCAGGGCTTTCCCTTTTTCCACTTCTTCCGTCACTTCTTCTTTGGAAAAAGTCAGCAGTGGCCCATCCTCTTGGCTCTTGTTCATGTCCATCCTTCCCTCCTCAGTCTCCTGGGCACTTTCTTCACCTTCACTACCTTCTTCTGTAGAATAATTCTCATCTTCATCATCATCCTCTTCACCTGTGCTTCCTTCTTCGTCCATCCCTTCAGCAAATTTCTCAAAATCATCAACTGCTTGAAAAGTGAACGCTGGTGACTTCTGCTTCTCTGATGCTTCTCTGATTCTCTCCTGGCTACTTCCAAGGCCAGCATCTTCTTCTTCCTCTCCTTCCTCGTCCTCCTCAATTTCTGGATTCTCAGCATCCAGGTTTTCCTCCAGAGGTTCACTGTCAAGGTCTTCTTCATCTGTCATCTTACTACCAGGACTTTCTTCATCTATCAATTAAAAAGAAATAACAGTTAACATTGATCTAGTATAATCTGCAACTGTAACCATTTGTAACATTGAATTTTATTTATTACACTATTTCTATTTGTATCCTATTCCTCTGATTATATCAATCACTCTGAGCAACTTAAATAAAATGAAATAAAATAAAATTTAACAAGGCAAAAAAGAACTAGTGTGATATAGGATAAGAGTACTATACTTTTCTTCTCTGTTTTGTTTTTCTTTACAGTGGTACTTCAAGTTAACAAATGCCTTATGTTATGAAATTTTCACAATACGAATGAAAATTCATTGAAAATAATGCCCTGAGTTATGAATTTAAATTCGTAACTCAAAACGTAGTTTCCCATAAGAATGCATTGAAAACCAGTTAATCTATTCTGGAGGTCAGAAAAAAGGTTTTCAATGCATTCCTATGGGAAACCATGTTTTGAGTTATGAGTTTTTTGTAATACAAAACATCCCAGGGAATACATTAAATTCGTAACTTGAGGTGCCACTGTACTTACCCAGAATTTTTCACTTGTTTTTAGTCAAGGTTTTGGATCTTACATCTAATTGTTTTAAGGTTTCCAGAGTCCCCTGGACCAAAGAGTTGTAACAGATAGATACACATCAGCCAGAATTGGGTTTTGTGGCAAGAAGCTAATCTTCTGCATGTTTACTCAGAAATAAAGCACACTCACCCCAGAGGGGCTTTAGCCCTTGATCAACAGGCTCAACCTACAGGCTGGAACTGGCCCACAGCACCATTTCCTGTGCACCGGACACATTTATGACACCCGTAAATGCACCCACAATTGTCATAAACACATTTATGACAGTCGTTTTACGGCAGCATTTACGACAGGGGGAACCACCAGCCTGGCCTGGCCCGCTCAGCTGTCGGGGGGGGGGGTGCAAACTTGTTTTAGTGCAAACTAGCTTCAGACTTAAACCTTGGCTCCTAAACTCACAGAAAACATACAGAGCTAATTTATATTGAGCCAGAACCTTACTCCATTTCTGATACCAGTCAAGAGGAGGTATGTTCAGGGCAGCATGATAACACACAAAATAATGACACAGTACCCAGTGTTGACTCGGTTTACCTGATAATTGAACCTCTGCCCACAGCTCTTCTTCCAAGGCTTTGCGAGATGTGGCCTTCCCGTGGTATCGTTTATCAGCATCCAGGAGAGCCAACGAAGCACTTCCCCATATGCGTCCAACAGAAAAGACATCTTCGTCAGGGATTCCTTCATCAAACTTATCAATAACTCTGGCTGCAGTGGCTGAAAACAGAAAAGAGGAGTGTGAGTTTTGGGGAAATTTCTCCCCCTCTTTCCAAGACCCCTGAAATATTCTTCCTTCGTCAAATGTGTCCTTTCTCTTGTTCGTTTCCACTCTTCTAACAAAGCCACTTTTTAAACTGTAATCATTCACTTTTATGTAAAGCAGTTAATGGGCCACCTTACCATGCCTTATATTCCTAATTGGCAGACCAGCGCCACACGGGCGCATTTTACTTCCGCTTCCAGGAGCAACAAGGGCGGCGCAGGCCGGATGAATCACAGTAAACCAATGTGTGAGGATTCCTGGGGTCTTGGGCTTCTGGGAATTGAAGTCCAAGAACATCTGGAGTGCCAAGGTTCACCATCACGGGAATAGACTGTAATAAGGCAGTTTATGTGGGGCTGCCCTTCAAGTGTTCCGAACCAGAGCATATGTTGTGTAGAGAATATATGACAATAGTCTTGAACCAGTCTTACTGACTTCTGGTTTGCTTCCAAGTCCAATGAAGCATGCTGTTTTTAATCTACAAGAACCAGACTATCTGAAAGACGACCTCCTTGCTCATGAGTTTGCCTAGCCTCTGTGGTCTTTTGACATGTTGTACATCCCACCATCTTGAAAGACTAGGTGAGAAGACAGAGCTTTCCCTGTTGTACCAACTCAACTTGTGGAGCCTCCATTCAAAAAATGTCAAACTAGCTGCATTCCTCTTGAGCTTTTATAACAAGTGAGTCAGTCAAGCCGATATTATTCTGAAAAATATTTGGTCTTTAAAATTGATTTCAATATTGACCAGAATTCTATTGGTGCACTAATGTAATTGCAACGACATAAACTACAATAAGGTAAAAGTCACGCTTGCTCAAAAGCCAGTCGTGTCCAACTCTAGGGTTCAGTGCTCATCTCTGTTTACAGCCAAAGAGCCAGCCCTGTCTGCGTCTGCAGACATTTCCGTGGACATATGACAGACATACCTCAACATGGAATGCTGTTTACCTTCCCACTGAAGTGGTCCCTATTTATCTACTTGCAATTTCTTGCTTTCAAACTGCTAGGTGGGCAGGAGCTGGGACAGAGACGGGAGCTCACTCCATCGTGCAGTACTTAGGAATCGAACTCAGACCTTCCAGTCTTCGAGTTCAGAGTCTTAACCACTTGAGCCACCACAGTCCCTATAAACTACAATAGCTAACTGCTATTAAGTAAACAAGTCACTAGTTTTATTTCTTATTGCAAAGCAGTTGCCCACGTATAGTGAATTATGAAGAACACAAACTCCTTAGCTAGCAGCTACTGTGGTTCACCCCACTGTACTTATAC
Organism: Furcifer pardalis; assembly: GCA_030440675.1. Lineage (NCBI taxonomy): Eukaryota > Metazoa > Chordata > Lepidosauria > Squamata > Chamaeleonidae > Furcifer > Furcifer pardalis. Next base: position 25,113,424 of record CP126891.1, on the reverse strand, counting down.
CTATATAAATAACCAATAAAATTGTGGCCGCTACTTTAAATCCATTTCTGAAGATGTTTCTTGTCAATTTTACTGTACACTAGCTTGGGAAGCCTGGTGGACAGAAAGATAACAAACTGCCTCAAACAATTAAATAAATAAGGCAGCTTACTGCTACATCATACTTCATTTGCCTCTTGCAACCCATTTCTATTTGCAAAATTACTTTCAATAACCATATATATCTGAAAGCTTCTCAGTTCCTGCATTGAACACCAGCTTCTAAACATATGCCAGCTTAACCATCATCCTCTGCCATGTACATCTACAAAACATAAGCCCTGACTTGTGCAAGGGAGGCGTGCATTTTGTCTAAAACATTGCTGGCACTCCCAGCTCAGTTATCAAGTAGCAAAAGCGGTGAAATCTCCAGAATTCTCTCAAACACTCATCGCTTATAACACACCCCATTTGTTCCTGGACTACAATCTCAATTACAAATATTTTCTTTTTTATATATATGGAAAGAGAGAAGGCCCAGCTCAAGTCCATCCACGATCAGCAGAACTGAGCATCATCTCTTCCATTCTAGTGCTCCAAAGTATGCAGAACTCGAATTCACGGCTCAACATTTGTTTCCAGTCAACGACTGGGTTACAGTAAGTAACAGTAACAGAATTTCCCTATTGACATTGCAAAGAATAGCAGTAGCAATAACTGTACACCTATATACCACCCCATAGTTCTTAGTGCACTTTCTGGGCAGTTCGCGAGGTAATTAGCATTTTTAAGAGGAAGCAAAGAAGAAGTCCCCAACATGCTGGGTACTTGGTTACCAACCTCGGAAGGATGCAAGGCTGAGCCAACCTTGTGTCCGTCGGGATCAAACTTACAACACAACCCTATAAAACAAAACACACCCCTCACCTCGCTCCCCAATTCTCTCCCCCCCCCTTCGCCCTCTTTCTCTCTCATACACGCACCCGCCCGTCAGACACGTGTCCGGCTGGGGTGGGAAACCCACGTGGGGCAGCATCCGCACGAGCAAAGCGGGGGGCTGAATAAATTACTCTCCCCACCACAGCCCGTGCAAAAAGCCACTGCCCTCATTGTTATTATTATTATTATTATTATTATTATTATTATTATTATTATTATTATTATTATTATTATTAATCCTCGTTATTTTCGTTCTCCTCACCATCCTCCGGGTCGTCCTCGGGGTCTTCCTGGGCGACCGGCAACGGGTTGAGGAGGCGCTCGAGTTCCTCAGCTAAGGGCGCCGCCATTTTGATTCCTTCCTTCGCTCGCCCGCCCGCCCAGGAGGGGGCGGGGGAAGAGGGAGGAGGGGCGGGGCTAACCGTCGCCCGAATGACCGTTGAAAGGGGCGGGGCCTCAGCGGCCGGGGGCGGGGCCTGCACCGTGACCATTGAGTCCAACTGAATCAAGTACAGTACTGTACTGTACTACTAATAATACTACTATTAAAATTCTGTCATTAGATTCACAGTCAAAGATTGGTATAAAATTAACAGTTCAAGACCTAAACGAGTATCTAAGCGATGTTAAGTTAACATCCATGTATATAAGTACTTTTTTTGTGTAAAGTTAGGATAGTCAAGTCCAATAAATCCAACATTGTCAATATAATCTAGGGAGTCCTTTAGATATTGCTCCAAGAGCTCTGGTGATGATTGTTGTTTGTTTGTTTGTTTGTTTGTTTATTGGATTTACATAACCGCCTTTTTCGCCTAAGCAACCCAAGGCGGCTCAAAACAGCCAAAACCCATGCCCAATTATTAAAACCAAATACAGTACTATAAAACTATCTAAAAACGTCCATAAAACGTTGTTGTTGTTTCCCCACCTCTTTTAAGTTCGTTTTGCAACACGTTACCCCAGCTCTCAGCCTATTCAGCGTCCTCTAGTTGCTTCTTCCATGTTTAGGTCAGACGTAAAACTGCCAAAATGAAGGCACCCTTTGGTGAGTTCATTCTGCAGTTCCCTTCACCTGACCTAGTGTGAGAAAGATTAGCCAGCAACACAAGGCTGCCATTACCAGGGTACACCAGATTGTGGTTCAAGAGTACCACAATCTTCAAGGGGGCTCTTTCTGTGTACCTCAGAAAGAGCCTCCTTCTATAGCTTACATTAGCATTCAAAACTGCCATATTTAAGTAGATGGCACAACTTTAGTAAAAGTAAAGGTTTCCCTTGCTCTAAAGCCAGTCGTATCCAACTCTAGGGTTCGGTGGTCATCTCTGTTTCAAAGCCGAAGAGCCAGCACTGTCTGCTTCTGCAGACATTTCTGTGGTCATGTGGCAGGCATGACTAGACACCGGAGCGCACGGAACACTGTTACCTTCCCACCGAAGTGGTCCCTATTTATCTACTTGCAATTTCTTGCTTTCGAACTGCTAGGTTGGCAGGAGCTGGGACAAAGATGGGAGCTCATTCCGTCCTGCAGTACTCGGGAATCGAACTGCTGAAGAGAGCTTTGAGAACGTGTAACCTAAAATTTTAGTTTCTGTAGTCTGGGAAGGGATGGAGTTAAAGCAGAAACCAGACACTTTTTAAATAAGCAAAATAAAATGTATATTATTTGGATGCAAACAATCTTGTTTCTCCTGGGGCTCTCTCCACCAAACTAAAACAAACGGGACCAGATAAATCGATGACCAGCGGAAATGTCAACACCCTCGATGCAAAAATGGAACTTGGATTTAAGTGTTGTATGAATCTATCCTATGCACAGTGGTTGGTTGTCAGTTTCTTCGCTACCACACCCTGACTTCATTACGTCGTGGGCGTAGCTGACGTCAAGACATCGTAGGCAGAGCCAACATCATGACATCATGATGTCATGATGTTGTGGGCGGAGCCAAAAATTTTAAAAAATTAAAAATTGGCTGGCCGGAACTGCGCACGTGTCAAACCTCCATTTGACGCATGCGCAGTTCTATTTTTTTAGTGTGCATGCGTCAAACCTCTATTTGATGCATGTACACTAAAAAATAGAACTGTGGATACGTCAAATGGAGGTTTGATGCATGCACAGTTCCAGGCAGCCATTTTGGCTGCCTGGAAATACATTTCTGGAGGGGGGCCGGAGAGGCAACTGAACCGGTCAACCGGGGGTTTACCACCACCACTCCGGCGACCCCCTCCTGATGGGTGCTACCGGTTCAGGCAAACCAGTCCGAACCGGTAACAACCCATCACTGCCTACGCATATCATACCTTAATTCCAAAGGCCATCATACTACACAGTTGTTGGCATTTTGATTGACTTGAGCCTTATCTTAACCATTTCACTCGTTCAAAAAGAGGAAATATTTTATCTAATTTTGCCCCCTCTATTCCTTGACATGTATTCACTGTATTTATAAGCGATCTTTCCTCAAACGAGTTGAAGGTTGTCTATGTGGCTCTCGCCCACAAATAAGCAGACCAAGTCCCTAAAACCCTGCAGGGCTTGTTCTCTGCATTTTTTGAAGGATGTTTAAAAATGTTCTCCACGCACTTATGCCTTTAGACAAAAAGGTTAACATAGGAAGATACGTTATAGAATATTGAAAGTCTTTGCTGACACATGAGGAATAAGGAGCAACAGGAGCAGAGAGAAGCATGCCCATTTCTTTTAATCACAATCTGGGTGAAAGTCATTTAAATCTTCATCCGGTCACTTAATGCCAAGTGGAGCCTAGCCAAAAGGCAGCAAATACATGTTAAGGATCACCCCAGAATAAGTTGTCTAAAATTATTTAAGTGCACGCTAGATGAGTGATGGCTTCCAACCAAAACGTGAGGGCAGGAGTAACTTGAAGAACAGGCAGGAGAGGACTCAAACCGAAGGCAGTAAAGTGGTGCATATTATCACGTACAGAGATGTCCTCCTGTGAGCCCATTAAATCCGGATTACTTAAGTTAGCAATAGCAACAGCAATTACATTTATATACTTCCCCATAACGTTGAGAGCACTCTCTGGCTGATTCACATGGTCATTGGCATTCTGCCCTCAACAAGCTGGGGACTCATTTTTTACTGACCTCAGAAGAATTGGAAGCCAGAGTCAACCTTGTGCCCCCTGGGCTCAAACTCGTGTCATGCAAAGAGTTTTAACCATGATAATGAAGTTTAACCACTATGCCTCTTTTTACACCACTGGCCAGCTGGTTATGGATACTATATAAACATTCGACCAATATCCACATTTTTAAAAAAAAGTAGGATTTATACGGCAGCAACAAGAATATTGCAGTCTGTAACAATGCAAGCCATGACAGTTGTAACTCTACAGCCAGAATCTTGTTGCTTGGCATAGTAAATCGCATAATGAATTAATTGGGATTTAGTGAGTCAACTCCTCTAAATTCAATGGATTCAAATGGGCCTACTAAAGCTGTGGCTATGCTATAGCATAGAAAGTTGCATGTAGAGTAGGGCTATTTGAAGCAACAGATTCAAGCAAATGAGTTGATCCACTAAATCTCCATTGATTATATGGGCCTATTTTAGTGTGGTTTTCTATCCTGAGCAACAGGATTTTGGCTTATACTTTCCTACCTGTGAGTATACTCTTACTGGATGTAAAGTACGGTGGTACCTCATACAACAATTTTAATCCATTCCACGGGGCTCATTGTTGTACGAAAGAATTGCTATACAATGCATCATGCATTATGCGTGCATTGTACAGTACAGTATAGCGATTTTCCCTATAGTGGTTTTTCTCACTGAAAATTTGTTGTACGGTTTTTTTTCCATAGGAAAAACTATTATGTCGGGGGCCATTTCCTCCCAAAATCTAATTGTTATGTGATTTGCCACATTTTATTGTCATTTTTGCTGTATGGTTTTCTATCCCATTGCTTTGTTATATTCTATTGTTATCTTCTTAAACTGTTATGATTTGGGATAATGATATGTTTATTATGACTGTGGAACCTGTATTTGATATGTTTATTATGACTGTGTGGAACTTATAATTGTATATTTTGTATCTCTGTTAGCCGCCCAGAGTTCCATACAAGTCTAAAAATTAAATTAAATTAAAATTCCGTTGCTATACAGGGCAATTGTTGTATGAGGTTCCACTGTACCTTACCTTGATCATCTGTACATAAGAATTTGTACTGTTATTGTTAGACAGAAAGACCGGTTCAGTTTGCTCCCATCTCTGTCCCAACTCCTGCCAGCCTAGCAGTTTGAAAGTAAGACATTGCAAGTAGATAAATAGGGACCACTTAAGTGGGAAAGGTAAACAGCATTCCGTGCACTCCAGTGTCTAGTCATGCCTGGCACATGACTACAGAAACATCTGTGGAATCTGACAGCACTGCCTCTTTGGCTATAAATGGAGATGAGCACCGAACCCTAGAATCGGATACGACTGGCTTTCGAACAGGGGCGACCTAAGACTTTGTACTGTACATGTTTACACAAGTGCAAGACTTTCCGAGTTCAGGCACTTTGCTTCTCAGTAAGGGAATAGAAGTTTGCAGTGGGGAAAAGGACATGCAGAACGCCCAGTGAGTTCAGGAACAGATACGGTGGCTTACGGAAGCATTCAGCCCTGCTGTAAAACAATGCCAATATATTGATCCCTGCAGAAATTGCATTGCTAACCTCCCAGCGTGCAATATTAATGCTTTTCTTCCCATTACAGGAAAGTAGTAAATATAACACAAAAACATACTTTGGTGTGCATATTTCAAAAGAATAGTCCTGTTTGTGTCAGTGGCCTCGCCTCCATAACAGAAGGCCTTTCATCACTTGCAAGATGTCTCTTTAAACCAAGGGCCCAAACTTTTTGGACCGTGGGCTGGTCATGCGGTTCAGTGGACATTTTACTTCCACTTCCAGGAGCAATGAGGGCTTTGTAGGCCGGATTAATTGGCATCGGGGCCAGATTCGGCCCATGGGTTGTAATTTGGGCACCCCTACTTTCAGCAGCAGTAAAGCCTCACCAAACACAGTGAGATTCACTAAGATGCTATCATCCTTTGTCTATCTCAGTGATGGCGAACCTTTTAATGGTCGAGTGCTCAAAATGCCATCCAAAACTCACTTGTTTATCACAAAGTGCCAACGTGGTGGGGTGAAATCTGTGCTGGGGGGAGGAAGGAAACGCTCCCATTGGGCTGCTGGGCAGAGGGGTGGGGTGCCCTGCCCTTTTGCCCAGCAGTCCAATGGGAGCGCTTCCTCCTCCCAACACAGAGTTCACTCCACCCCTCTGCCTGGCAGCCCAATGGGAGTGTTTCCTCCCTCCCCCAGCAGAGTCCTACTCTCTTTGTGGATGGGGAGGGACTTACGGGCCACCCTGTACAATAATATGCCATAAAACCAGGGTTCCCAACCTTTTCAAGCCATGGGCTGGGCCATGCTCTCTCAGTTGGGTTTGAGGGTTGGACGGCCATTTTGCCCTGCCTGCATGATGGGGGTGGTGGTGGTGGCCATTTTGTCCCAACAGCTTCAACAAGGGTGACCATTTTGTTTCTCAAATGCCCTTGGAGGGGGGCACATGAAATGGTGCCATGGGCCGGATCCGGCCCATGGGCAACCACTGCCACAAACCATTTAAAGCACTGAATAAAACACAGGTTATCTAAACATCAGATTTTCTAATTTTATTTAAAAATTCACAAATTTTTAAATTCAACTCACCCCCCCTCCCTTTTTCATACAGTGAATGGTCTAATATGCACTGGAGGTCACACAAGCTCAGGTTTATTTGAACAATAAAAGACATATGAGAAATTTAATATATAAAGGAAAAAAGTAGCAGCTGCTGACTGCATATTTGACCATAAAATTTAAATATTTTGGACTTTGTTTTTCTTTTTTTTCTTTTAAAGACACAAAAATAAAACCTGTGTGGGTCTATATAAGTCATATTAACAATTCCATTAATGTTGAACAGGACTAAACATTAGCAAAGATGTTAATTTTCCCCCCATAACCCTTGTAACACTTTATTTAAAATGTTTTTTTTTTCCTGGGCTGCGGGCGTCACACACCCCAAAGAGTATTTTGTGCTATAGAATTGCTTTATTTGGCAACTGCCTGATTTTATAGGTTTTTTAAAATGTCTTTGCCTTCTGTAAACACCACCTTTACAAACTAGCACAGTGAAACACAAGCCCTGTAATGTCTTAAAACATCTACAGAAAGAAAGAAAAAAGAAGGAAAGAAAAAATGAACTATTTTGGTTGATTGCTCAAAACACTTTTGCTTTTGAACAAGAGGTTCTAAAACAGGACTTTTAATTTTTTTTATTAAGTAAAACATTGCGCTCCTGAATTTAACATTCGACGTAAACAGTTGACTGTTTTTTCCCTAGTTTCATAAAGTCTTTCTATTATTATTTTTTTGTTCAGCTTTTATCTTTTCTGAAGGTAGAATACTTTGTTGTTCATTTCTTTCAAGTCTTTTCTTTTCTTTAACTTAGAAGTCTGGCAGAAGACTTCTGGGTTTTGAGGAATTATTGGTGTACGTTGCTCCAAAAAGGTAGAAGAGTTGATACTGAGGGCTTATATTTAAATATTTGCTATTTTGGCCAACAAAACAAACAAACAAAAAACCCAAACCCCCTCCAAATAACAGCAAAATAAACTACATTTCATTTGCCTTGATTGACACTTTTGAGGCTTAAAAAAGTCTGTTGTGGATCGTGTTCAATTTTTTTTTTGAAGGCAACATTTTGAAAATCAATAAAACCATATTTTTAAGAAAATTACTAGAATTCCTTGAAACGTTTTCCTTGTTTTCCTTGACCTTTGCCTTGTTCATTTCAATGTTAATTTATTTTTCCTAGTTGAGAAAAGTGTCTTGATTCCTAGAGTTATCGTCTAGTGAACACGGGAACCCAAATCTATGCCATCCCATAAACATATGGCAGTACTGTACTTGAAACACATCCACTGTATCAAAGTCTTTGTCTCTCAGCACAAAAAGGTTTTGCTCTTGTCCTGTAGATTCTATTTTAAGAAGATTGTCCCCAGTCTTTAGTTTAAAAAAAAATCCCTGGGCTTTGATCTGAAATGAATGATTCAGTTAATTGCAAGCTTAACGGAAAGGAAAAACAGGGAGGGGGAAACCCGAATACTCCCCCTCCTAAAACACAACAGTAAATATTGTCTTGGGGCAGGGGAAATGTCCTGTGTGTCTGAACTCATTTCTGTACACCTCCATAATAAGCAGGAGGGATGCCAACAGGCCACTTTAGGTCCAAGCCGAGGGCCTGACATTTAAAGCTACCATACAGCGGCCTCATTGATTTCCGGTGGGTGTGACAAGTGGTTGCCGTAATTAGCACTGCCGTTAACGGATATTGAGGAAAACGGAGCGCCTGGGCCGAATACCTCCGCCGACATGGAATGCAAGGAGCCGGGGAGGTTAGGTTCTGGGCTAGGCGAGTCTCCGGGTGGGTGGGAGAGAATATCTGTGAAACGCTGGGCATCGCTCGAAGGATGATGTCCCGGTAAAGGATGCTCCATCGCCCCAAGAGGTGTGCCTCCTGGCCCCGCAGAGGGCACAAAGGGGAGATCAACCGGCGTCTGCGCTTGAGAGGAAGGGGGTCCCTGTGGAAAGAAGTCATAGTTGCTTCCAGGCCCATAGTATTCGCTCTGGTAATCTGTTGGGTGACACAGAGAAAACCACAGTTACTGTATATACAAGCAACAGGAGAGAAGGAACAACCTGCCATGTTTGTAGTTTTATGTGAACATTACTACTGCTGCTGCTGCTGCTGCTGCTGCTGCTGCTGCTGCTGTTTTGGTTGTTATGATGATGATGACAACGATGACGATGTGTCAGAAATTATTCTGGGTTGAAAGAGTTTTTGCTGGAGAAACTCCACTCAGGTGACGAATGAGGCTCCTTTCATGTCCCCAAAACCTTTCCCCACCAAAGTGGTCCCTATTTATCTATTTGCAGTTTCTTGCTTTTAAACTGCTAGGTTGACAGGAGCTGGGACAGAGATAGGTGCAGTACCCAGGTCTCGAACTGCTGATTTGCTAGCCTTCCAGCTAACAAGGGGAGCGTCTTAACCACTCAGCTTCTTAACCATGAAGCCACCCCAGCCCCAAGCACTGTCATGAGTAGAGGGTAGGAATTGCTTTTGGAGTGTATCAGAGAATGAACCAAAAACAAAAAAAGGCTGTAGCACTTTGAAGATGAGCTGTTATATTTTAATGTTAGCTTTTGTGGATCAAGTCTACTTCGTTAGACATGGGGGTGAGACGTCATTTCCCTCTAGCATACTCCTTGGCGCCAAAAACCTTCCACAGACAGTTTCTCTGGCCTCCCGGGCAGATTTGTGGGATCTACAAGGAACTAGGGACAGAAAAGGTGACCATGACTTCTGACAGATGCAGTGGATTCCAGAGGAAATATATTATTGGATCCTACTCAGCTAAGACGCTGACTGGGAGGCGGAAGGTCAGCAGTTCGATTCCCGAGTACTGCAGGACGGAATGAGCTTCCGTCTTTGTTCCAGCTCCTGCCAACCTAGCAGTTCGGAAGCAAGAAAATGCAAGTACGTAGATAAATAGGGACCTCTTTGCTGGGAAGGTAACAGCATTCTGTGCGCTCTGGTGTCTAGTCATGCCTGCCACATGACCACGGAAACGTCTGCAGAAGCAGACAGTGCTGGCTCTTTGGCTTTGAAACAGAGATGAGCACTGAGCCCTAGATTCGGATACAACTGGCTTTTGAGCAAGGGAAACCTTTACCTTTACTAGTCAAAGTCAAAAGCAGTTCTTAGCCTTTGAATTACACTCAGCACTGCTTCTTACAGAAGACCCCTAAGGGCAAAACTAGACAGAATATCGTTCCTTTATCTAGAAACAGTCCTATCTCAAGTGGCAGAAGATTCCTGATTAGGACTGGAATGTAAACGCTGGGCTACCTGTGCTGGTTTGGTAGCTGAGACAAGTGCAACAAAGGAGACTGCCTACCTGGAGTGGAAACCTGGCAAAACACTCTGAATTCTTGTTTAAATCTTCACTTTGCTTAATAGGACAGCTGATCTGCAAGACTCCTCTCCAAGTCTGTATCCCTTTCAATTATGATATCTAGAAGCTGAATAGGGCCACTTTATTAAGATGTAAGAAGTAGCAGCAGAAGCCGAGAGAACTGAGCAAGAGAATGATCCTTAACATCCTTTGAACAGAGATGAGCCTGACATCCGCTGGCTCCGATCCAGGAAGAGTTTTATGGCAAGAACAAACATTCTTGAGTGTACACAAGAGCAAAACCGAATTAGAAGATGGAGGAAGGAGCTCACTGGACAAGGAATAACATTAAAGGAGGATATAGCTGAGGAGCTTGACATCCCCTACATCACTTGGAGGACCCTGAATAAGCTGAGGGTTGGAGTCCCTAAATGCAAGACCCACATGCTCAAGTGGGTGCTGCTGGTGGACAACAACATATGGTCTGAATGTGGAGAGAGACACAGAGTCCGGATTGTTTGCTGGTCTGCCAATTACTGCCAGAAACATGCACTTAAATTTGGCCAATGACAAGGCCAAGAATGTATAGTAGCTTCACTTTGGAGGTCCAGGGTTTGGTCAGGACACAAAATAAGAAGATTAAGATGTATTACCAGTATTCTCATAGTCAACGAGAAATAAGACCAGTATGACAAACTGATGTGGAACCTGGTAAAGCAATAGAAATTACGCTTATATAGCATGCAAGTTTGCACAAGGTTGTAGTCTTTGGCCGGTTGTGTGCCGAGGGTGTTTAAGTGTACACAGAGAGCTGTCTGATGCCACTCAATTGGCCCAGCTCCTGAAAAGGGTCGCACAACTTTTGTGTCCACTCCATAATTCCTCTATGGTTGGAGTGCACCTACAATCAGACTTAGCCTGACAACAAATTACAAAGAAGCAAGTGAATAATTGCCAGCCAGCAGTACCAACAGCAATTACACTTACTGGTATTGTCCCCCCCATAGCGCTTAGTGCATTGTCTGGGCAGTTCACAAGTTAATTACCATTTTGCCCCCAACATGGTGGGTACTCATTTGACTGACCTCAGAAGGATGGAAGGCTGAGTCAGCCCAACCTTGATCCCTGTCAGGAGCAAACTCACAATGTTTGGCTGCAGTACAGCAGTTTAACCACTGCGCCACAGGTTGCCCATCCCAGTGGAAGGCTCCTATAACTTGAATTTAGAATACTGTATTGTATGTTCATCTCTGCCTCCCTTACAACCCATTTACAATCTCATTATCTCGAAAATGCATCCACTGCTCTGCATGATGTCCTCTACAGCACAGTATTCAGAAATAAGTCAAACTGAGCTATAACTGTGTATAAGGTTGCCATTGTACTGCTTATGTGAAGTGCATAAAATCTCAATTTTGCCTGGAATTCAGATGCATGGAATTCAATGGAAATTCCCTCCGGATTCATAACCCAAATCTAATTAGTAGTCTCCAATAGAGTAGACCCACTGAATCAATGGAAGTTACATCACTGTTTCTAGTTCCATTGATTGAATAGACCTAATTTCAGCCTCAGCCATTGTGTTGTGCTAGACCAGGAGTTGGCAGCCTATGATCCGTGGGCCGAATCTGGCCTGGCCCCTGACCTCACTCCAGCTGCCGCCGCTGCCGGAGGTGGCCGCGGATGTCTTTACGGCAGCTGTAAACATGTTTATGAGAGCTGCAGCTGTGTTTACAGTCGCCGTAAACATGTTTATAACAGCCATGAATGCGTTTATGGCAGCTGCAGATGTGTTTACGGCAGCATTTATGGCGCGGGGGGGGGGGGGAACCAGTCTGGCCTCATCAACTGCGTGAGGGAGCATGACCCCTCACAAACACACACACACCAGTTGCCATCCTCTGTGCTAGACTGTGGCAGAGGATGTTCCAAGCCTGTGGGGCGGGGGAGACCTGGGCTCAGGGTACCCCAGCCTTCATAGCTTCTGTTGAGGAGGGGCAGGTGGACTGAGAAGGTGTGTGGAGAGATACTTGGGTGAAAATCAGGGCTGGTTTGTGGATTTCACAGAGCTCTGTACTTTCTCCCCTCCCCAAACCAGGATCTGTTGCTACCGTACTACCTCCCTCAAAGACTTATACATTTTCCTGCTAAAAGAATATCCAGACAAAATCGCAGCCAAAACATCTGTCCCATTTCTAAACTCGTCACCATCCCTGCGCCAATAATAACTTTTCCGATGATGATGATGATGATGATGATGATGATGATGATGATGATTATTATTATTATTATTATTATTATTATTATTATTATTATTATTATTATTAATTCGTATCCTGATCAAACCCTGGACTGCCAAAAAGAAGCCACTTTCTTGGCTTTGTCGTTGGTCAAACTTAAAGTCCTCTTCTGTGGATGTTTCTGGCATCATGATGATGATGATGATGGTGGTGATGGTGATAAATATGATGGTGATGAAGATGAATGAATGAATGAAGTGGAGTCGAGGCCCTGGGCTGGGTGTCCCTTTCTTTGTCCCCATCCGCACACACAAACACCGGGGGGGGGGGACCTTGCGTACCCACCTCCGTAGAAGGCGAAGGGCCCGTTGGGGATGAGCTCTCCGGGCTCCAGGCGATCCACCAGCGGCCTCATGCGGCGGGGGCTGCGGAAGAAGGCGTGCCGTCGGGCGCCCAGGGCGCTCAGCTGCTTCATGCGCCTCTCCTTGGAGCGCCGGTTCTGGAACCAAACCTGCCGCACAGGAGGAGAAAGAGAGAAGGCGCGGATTAGCGAGGGAAGAAACTCCGCTCCAAATGAGAGCTGGGACAGAGACGGGCGCTCAGTCCGTCATGCAGTACCCGGGTCTTGAACTGCCGACTTGCCAGCCTTCCAGCTAACAAGGCGAGCTTCTTAACCACTGAGCCACCGCAGTTCCTGGTGAGCTGGTAAGGTCTCCCTTGCTCGAAAGCCAGTCGTTTCCGACTTTAGGGGCCGGTGCTCATGATCTCCCTTTACAGTCAAAGAGTCAGTGCTCTCTGCGTCTGCAGACGTTTCCGTGGTTATGTGGCAGGCATGACTAGACACCGGAGCGCACTTAACGCTGTTACCTTTCCCGCCAAAGCGGTACCTATTTAGCTACTTGCAATTTCTTCCTTTTGAAGAATATGTACTGGCAGTGGGGCCAGGATATATTCCCCAAATCAGAAGTTCCCGGAGGGCTGGTAACAATCTCTGCCTCCTTTTCACGGTAACCCAGGGGCGGGCAAATGTGGGGCGATCCGCTCGCTTCCTCCTCCTCCTCCTCCTCCAGATGGAGTTGAGGATGGGAGCAGAGGCCAAGGGACGGCCCTTCCCCGGTGAGACTTCCGCCTGCCAGCGGAACTCTAGCCGCTCCCCTTCTCCCTATGCGGCGATACCCACGTGTGCACACGATTTGGGTTGGAAACCGCAGGCAGCGGGTCACAGGAAGGGGAAAAAAGCAGAGGAGTGGCGAGGTTGTGGAGCCAAGAGGAAAATGCCAGGACTCTCACGTTACGCGCTCCAAACTCGTGTAAGCCCACGAGACACCGGAGTACACGGAACGCTGTTTACCTTCCTACCGAAGTGGTACCTATTTAACCCCCCTTGAATTCATTTGGGGTTACATCCAAGAAAACGGGTTCCGGAGTGCAGCACTAGACATCTTTATGTATTATTGTTGTGCTGATGTACCACATTTAGGCACATGTTATAACCAAATAAATTGACATCGTGCCAGTAAACTTATTTACCTATAAACACGTTCATTCATTCATTCATTTCCCAGTGGAATGGATCTGGAACGCCGCTCTGTTTAATTCTCCTGCATTACATTATATATTATTTATACTTCACACCTTTCACATTTCAGATATAAAAAAAGAGCAAGGAAATTTTGACCTCCACGACTGGCTTTCGAACAAGGGAGACCTGGACTTTGACCTATGTAAATATCACTGGCTGGCGGGCTGAGCGGTTTGGGTATCTGGCAGTGGAGCCAAAGTTTGGGAGTTCGATTCCCCATGGATGCCTCCCTGGAATAGAACCAGCCTGTGTAGCGCCAGAGGAGACCCAAAGGAAAGGAAGAAGCAACCACGTCTACGTTTTCTCTGCTGGAAACCCCTGGAGAGGCTTTGCCATAACTCGCAATTGACTTGATACTGCGCAAATATTGTTATGCAAATACAGTACAGTATAGCCTTTCAATTCTACTAGTGCAGCAGCATCTAGCTGGTAGGGTTGACTGAATGGTACAAGAATGTGGTTTTGAATGTCCCCTGTCAACACACCAAAACACAACCGCACCAGAGTCCTGGCAAGGGATTGTTGCTTCTCTACCAAATAAAATCTTGCCCTTCTCCTTTCATGGGCTCCAAGATTCCTGCCTGGAGGGAACTGCGCAATATAGAGAAGACATAAAGCAACCACACTCGAAGTCTCGATAGTGATATAGGTCTAAGCAGCTAAATATTATTATAAACCGATACCCGCACATTTGGAAGAATACCCTGCTTAGGACGAAGCTCTGCAAAACACTCACTATAATGTTTGCCCTGGTGGCGCAGTGGTCAAAACTGCTGTACTGCAGCCACAACGTTGTGAGTTCGATCCTGGCCAGGGATCAAGATCGACTCAGCCCTCCCTCCTCCCGAGGTCGGTAAAATGAGTGCCCAGCATGTGGCTGCCCCATTTATTGCTGGGATGTTCCGCTCAAATGACATTTCTCCTTCCCTCTTTCTCCCGGACCACGAGCACAGCCTAGATCCATCGCTGCCGCAAATATAGATTTATCGACGACCTTTCCCTACAAATTAGATCTTTCCTTGTCCCAACGCGCAAACCTCTCCCTTCCACATGAGCCACCAGATCCACTAATCCGACGCATCAAGAGGGGACGAAACCCTCTTTATTTCTCTCTTGTATGATCATCTTGATCATCCTCCCCCCTTCCGTGCTTTCCCCTCCACCTTAATCCATTTTGCTCAGAAGTTCAACTAATCTCAACCTAACCCAGATGTCCTGGCTTCCAAAAACAGCTGTATGGTGACCTTAAGGCTTAAAGCAGGGATTCTCAACCTGTGGACCATGGGCCGATGCACCTGCCCCATTTCATGTGCCACCACACCAGGAAGTGCCATGTGGTGGAGGAAGGGCAAAATGGTCGTCCTCCCCCAAAGCTTTCTGAGGGAGCGTGACCCGGCCCCTGTCTTTAAAAGGTTGAGAACTCCTGATTTAAACCATAATTCAGCAATTTCTCTCTCTCTCTCTGCGGTCAAGCGATCTTACTTACCGTAAGTCTTTGAGAGATTTAAGGTGCAATTTTGCCAGGGCCACCCTCTGCAGTGAATTTCCAAGGCTCAGCGGGGATTTGAACCCAGCTTTTGTGAGAGCCAGTCCTCTCTTCATTGCACTAACAGGGGGCTGCGATGGCGCAGTGGTTCAGAAGCTCGCCTTGTTAGCTGGAAGGCCGGTAAATCGGCAGTTCATGACCCGGGTACTGCAAGACGGATTGAGCGCCCGTCGTCTGTCCCAGCTTCTGACAACCTAGCAGTTCGAAAGCAAGAAATTGCAAGTACAATACAGGTAGATCAATAGGGACCACTTTGGTGGGAAAAGATCTTGGGGACATGAAAGGAACCTCATTCGGGCTGAACTCAGAATAATTTCTGACACGCAACTGCACTGACACTGGTTGCCTACACAACACCCTGTGAAATAAATTATCGCTCTCCAACACGTTATCTGTGTATCAGCAAACAAGCCCGTTATTTTATCAGCAAACAAGCCCGTTATTTTATATACCCAAGAAGACGGCTTTTATGCACTGGAGGCTGTATATACTTGGCGTTTAGGGGATCAGAATAAGGCTCCACTGAGATCAGCGCGACTCAGCAGCGCCTGGTTTCGGATGGCGCAAAATCTATTTTACGCACAACAAGTGTCTAAATATATATGCGCCTGCTTTCTGAGCTTCCCTTTCTCCCTTCGGAAGAGACACATCGTTCTTTCTTTCCAGCCGATCCCTCCCGAAGGGCACCGATCCACCCGACTAGAAGGAAGGAGACTGCCCGTGACGGACTGCACCTCTCGGTTGATGCGGACGGGTGCTCAACGCACCGCACCTGACACTTTAAATGCGCAAAACGCACCATCGCTCCTTCCTTGGGGAAAACTCCGAGCCGAATTCTCTGCCGTCTTAATCCTGGCAACTAGCGGACATTCTGCTTCCTTTCCTGGGAGTAAATTCCGCAGCAAAAGAAGACCGCGCCTTCTACTCTATGGAAAGCGGGTTTATAAAAAGAATCTCGGACCTTCATTCGAGAATCTGGCTCCAGGTTAAAGGATCGCGATCCGGTGCCACACCGGTTGCACTTCTGAGCCTTAAATGCATAGGGTTCTGGGGGTGGGGACGACAAAACAGTTGGCGCGAGACATTACAAAACGCCCAGGATCGGGGCCCTAACCTTGCGCTTTGCATGGCTTCAAGCCGTCTTCGTTGGGATAAAAGAATCATACTCGAAATGACAGATATCTCCCCCTCCCAGCCCCTTCCTCAGCTATCCCCCCCCCCCAATCATCCGTCAGTCCAACTTTTCTGCGCGTTTACTCCACGGTAATCCCACCGAGTGATGCTCCCCTCCCCCCAATGCAGTTAAGGGAGCCGCAGGCGGGCAATAGTTTGAGGATGAGGTTCACCACGGCCTGAGCTCCATCCGACCTTTTTCTCTTTTTGGCCGAAATCCTGACAGCAGGTTATTAAAACTGCGCATTCACTTAGAGGCAGGCCGCGCAGGCGCACACACAAGCCTCGTGAAAGGTCTCCTTTGCGCGCTCTCTCTCTCTCTTTCTTGGAGTAGTAGCCTGTCATGCCTGCCACATGACCACAGAAACGTCTGCAGAAGCAGACAGCGCTGGCTCTTCGGCTTTGAAACAGAGATGAGCACTGAACCCTAGAGTCAGATACGACTGGCTTTCCAGCAAGGGAAACCCTTTACTTTTAGCCTGTTAGTTTGTGTTTCAGGCATATCAGAAAAAAAAAAAAACACACACACACAAAACCCACACCAAAACCCAAACCGCTGCAGCACTTTAAAGCACGAGTTCTCAACCTTTTAAAAGGTGTGTGTGTGTGTGTGTGTGTGTGTGTGTGTGTGTGTGTGTGTGTGTGTGTGTGTGTGTGTTGTGCTGCGGACGGCCATTTTGCCCTTCCTCCACCACATGGCACTTCCTGGTGTGGTGGAGGGGGGGCACATGAAATGGTGTTGCAGGCCGCATCCGGTAGGTTGCAGGTGGAGAATCCCTGCTTTAAAGATTAACTGCTATATTTTGAACGTGAGGTTTTGTGGATCAAGTCCACTTCATTAGACAAGGAGTGAGACGTCAAGGCATGAACATTTATACACCAGATGCAGAGGCATAGAGTGATTAATCAGCATGACAGGTAAGTATGCAAATCAATACAGCTTCCTACAGCTGGTAGTTTTCTGAGCTTTTCTATTGCCTTCCTCCCTTCCTTGCTCTCTCTCTCTCTCTCTCTCTCTCTCTCTCTCTCTCACACACACACACACACACACACACGTTTCCAAATTTTACATCTTCAGCAGCCACAGAAGCGTTAGTCGAACTTCCAAAGCTAGGCAAACGCTACCCCCGCCTGGGGTGCGAACAGAGTCTCTTTCTCTTCCCCGCCAAAGCAATGTCTAAGCTTTGCCCGTGGGAAGCGCTTCCTTGTGGGGTTAAACTCAGATTTACCGATACTTTCTTAGATTTAGGAGGTTAAGTGCGCACGCCCTGGCCGAGGGGTGATGAACCTGCTAGTCTCACGGGTTGCTTACTTCACAGGAGTATCCTCCCCCCCCCCCTTCAGCAGAGCGCAACTTTCATCCAAGGCCTGGGAGAGGCAGTGTGATGCAGTGGGTAGAACACAGAATTCAAATCTAGACTTGGCTGTGCCAACTCACTTGGAGGTGCAGATCTGGGCGTGTGGTCTCAAAAACACATACTGTATATGATACACCAGCAATTGAAAGGTTGCCTTTTAATGGAGAAAGCAATCAATCACTTCTGGGGGGGGGGGGGGGAATTCTCACATTCCCGGAAAACACAATTAGGGGTTCAGAAAGGGCTTGACCACATGTAACACAGACACACAACGCCACAGGCTTGGCCCCCGAAACTGGACTCATTCCCCATGTACCACCACTAAGCGATCCACAGAGAGAAGTAGCGACCCCAGTTCACAAACTCGTTCCTTTTCCGTTCGTCCACAAAGGTTGGGCTAAAAGCATTTTCCCCAAGTTATTTCACCCCTTCAGACTCCCAACAACCAAGGGGCTCAAGCCCTCTTATCCCAAACTAGTAGACTCTACCGCCAGTAGCCCCATGGTTAGGATCAGACAGACTAACTCCCAGCTTGACAACCCTGCTACCATCAAGGGGATTTATAGACAAGTCTAGGATTACACGATCCAGCAAACAACAACAACAACAACAACCCTTTTGAGTAGTCTGGGAGAAGGAGATTTGTCCACACGCCTTAGCTTGTCTCTGGCTTAGGATCGCACTTGTGCGTGGGGAGATAATCACACAGCCGGATCCTGTCTGAATCTTGTTTTAGCCCTGTATTCAGAGTGGTTTTACTCCCAAGTAACTCAGCAATGGAACTACTGGGACTTTCTCATATGGATTCGGCCGAATGTTTAATATAGGGCAGAAGGTCTCAAAAAACACATACATGATACGACGACAATTGAAGAGTTGCCTTTTAATGCAGAAAATCAATGCAGAAATAAAGTTTTTTAAAAGGTTATCCTAGTTTTAGGTTGGAAAACTACATGGGATTCCAAATAGAAGTAAACTTGGTGTAGGCAACAGATAGCCCAAAATGTATATACAGCACAGTACTGTATGTGTATTGTTAACACTATATAGCGTGATGAGCAATTCGACACACGCACGCACACCATGCAAAACGCTTTCCCGGGCGTGCAAAGGATTGACAAATCCTTTTCCTCCCCTGGGCGGAAAAAGCGAATACTGTAGTAGCAAGATGTCCTCGTGTTGACAATAACCGTAAACAACCACTGCGACAGAAGCGCCACTAGTGCACACCGGCTGGGAATGCGGACAGAAACCCGTGGATCCTCCTTAATTCGGTTTGCCAGCCGCCCAGAGTGGGGGTAACCCCAGCTGGGCAGGATATAAATGGATGATGATGATGATGATGATGATGATGATGATGATGATGATGATGATAATGGGGGAAAGCCCTCCCTTTACTTTCTGGATCCACAATCCTGAATACAATGTGGGCTTGGAATTGGAACGGAATCGGGGGTGTCTATCTGTGTATATGCGATGCTCCGAATCCTACACAGGATCCAATATGATAAAAATCGTGTGCAAACTAATACAAAATGCACTTGGAGTTTATATAGCTCCATTTTCAAACCTTGGCAAAATGCAGATTTCTGCGGCTGATCTATCATGCACCGTTTTTCTCTCCTTCCTACCACGATGGTTCCCTATTTTGCAACCTTTGGATTGGACCAAATAAAACTATTATCCAGCTGTAGATGTTGCCCTTTTAAAATGGACCTCAACTTGGGATCCTTCCTTAAAAGGTCACCCTTGCTCGAAAGCCAGTCATATCCGACTCTAGGGTTCAGTGCTCATCTCTGTTTATAGCCAAACAGCAGACATTTCCATGGACATGTGGCAGGCATGCCTAGACACCAAAGTGCACGGAACCCTGTTTGCCTTCCCACTGAAGTAGTCCCTATTTCTCTACCGGTACTTGCAATTTCTTGCTTTCAAACTGCTAGGTTGGCAGGAGCTGGGACAGAGACGGGCGCTCACTCGATGGCAGCACTCGGGTTTTGAACTGCTGACCTTCCACCTCCCAGTCTGCATCTTAACCATAGCCATTGGAGTCCCGATCCTTCCTTAGACCCCCATTTAATTTTGTCTTTGTTCTCCAGACCCACAGGCCTTACAAAAGCACAATCTTCCTCCTGGTGGTGACTCCTCCGATCCTAAAACACACTTTGCTGAGAGTCACTCTTCGGGTCAGTGGTTTTTCATGCGTTCACAGGACAGCCTCCGAACCCCAGACTCCTTTGATCGGGCAGAAATAATAAACCTGCCTCGCAGGATTCAAAGTCTCCTCCCTCCCTTACTCGGCGGAAAAGAACCGTAAACTAAAGGCTAAAAAATTAATAATCACAAAGCACAAATTTGCTCTCAGAAGGGAAACCTTTCTCTTAATCATATTCTTTTCCCCTTCTGCAAGTTTTTCATGGATGCAGATTTATTAATTATTTTTTAAAAAACACCTTTTGAAGGAAATTGAAGACATACTGAAAACAATCCTCTCCCCATTTATATATTTCATAACAATTTATTTCCTCTTTTTTTCTTGCTAGAAGTTGAAAGACAAGGGCATGCAGTCCCTCCTCAATTCAAACAGCAGTGGCTCAAGTGGTTAAGACGCTGACGGGGAGGTGGAAGGTCAGCAGTTCAAAACCCGAGTGCCGCATGATGGAATGAGCGCCCATCTCTGTCCCAGCTCCTGCCAACCTAGCAGTTCGAAAGCAAAAAAACAAAAAACAAGTAGATAAATAGGTACCCATTTTTGTGGGGAGGTAAACAGCATTTCATGCACTCGGGTGTCTAGGCATGCCTGCCACAGGCCAGAATTGAAAATGTGGTTAGCGGAATGGGTCTGGGGGCCAGAATTATGATGATTATGATAATGAAGATGTTGAAGATGTTCAATTTATATGCCATTCATAGGATTGCCAACAAGTTCTCCATTTTGGCTTGTCTGAGGTCCCCCCCCTTGTAAGTGATTTTATTGAAGGGCTTTTAACTGATTTTATATTGTTTTTAAGTTTTGCTGAGCAGCCAGCGAGGTGTTTGCTGGACTGTGTACACCGCCCAGAGTCTATTGATTGAGGCTGTATATATAAATCTAAATAAATAAATAAATGTCCACAGAAACGTCTACAGAGGCAGACAGCACTGGTTCTTTGGCTATAGAGATGAGCACTGATCCTTAGAGTCAGATACGACTGGCTTCTGAGCAAGGGCACCCTTTTACCTTTACCTAAGCATGCCTAGAGTAGAAGATACAAGCCTTTCACCCCCCTTTGCTACTGAAATCAATCTGAATTTATACATACATTGTGAAGCACGACCCGGCATTTCAACATCTTATTGATTTCGTTGCAGGGGAATGTAAGCATGTGCTTCGCCTCTGAAAATAACAGCAGATGCTTTTATCTGCACACATGAATGTACTCTCATACTGTGTGAGAGGTGTTTTTGTTTAAAAAAATATAGCAATTTTAATCACCTTTAGGGGGAAAAAAGACCTCAATCATCTGGCTTTGGTGTATCCAGAGAATGAATCGAAAGGCAGAAGAGAACTATCGTAAGATAAAGAAGGTTGTTGGCAATTCTGCACCTGCTCATTGTTGTTCGGTGTTGACAAGTCACCTCCAATTTATGGTGACCCTATGAATGAGAAATCTCCAGAACGTCTTGTCCACAACAACCTCGATGAGCTCTTGCAAACTCATGCCTGTGGGTTCATTTAGAGGAGGGGTCCCCAATCTTTTCAAGCCAGGAGCTGGGTCACACTCTCTCAGCCACCTTCGAGGGCTGGATGGCCATTTCTCCCTGCCTGCACAATTGGGGGTGGGGAAAAAATTCATTTTGTCCCAACAGCTTCAAAGGGGTGGCCATTTTGTTTCTCAAATGTCCTTGGAGGGGTGGTGGGAGGCCACATGAAATGGTGCCACAGGCCAGATCCAGCCCATGGGCTTTAGGTTGGGAAGCCCTGTTTTAGAGAGTCAAACCTCACATTTGGCCTTCCTCATTTCCTGCTGCCTCCCACCTTTGCCTGCATTATTGTCTTTACCAAAAGAATCTTGCCTTTTCATAATGTGCCTAAACTAGGACAGCCAGTAATGAGGCAGTTTGAGTGGAGCGAGATGTGCTCTAAACCAGCATGTGCAAGATGGATATAGATGAGCCAACCCTATCATTCAGCACTGAGTTAGCGTGACACGTAAGATTTTAATCTGTTTAGGCTCTAAATAGGCACAGAAGCACCTTCCAAAGACACATCTCACTCTTCCCTGCCCACCTTATCCATGATCTCCCCCCCCCCTTGGGAAATACCATCTAAGGTATGAGATTTTTAGCATTTCATGTAAACATTTCAAATTCACTGGTAGGATGAAGGCAGGGTAAACCAAAACTGGAATAATAGAAGATGCGAACAGTGTGGGGTGGTTTGTTGACCAGGGAACTAGAGAAACAATAAAGCTCTTACTTGGACTCAAGGTGGAGAAAAGGACTGAGGAAGAAAAATATGTAGCAAAAGCAACAGAAGACTCCTATGGCAATTTAGGTAAAGATCAAGGTCACCCTTGCTCAGAAGTCAGTCATATCCAACTCTAAGGTTCAGTGCTCATCTCTGTTTACAGCCAATGAGCCAGCGCTGTCTGCGCCTGCAGACGTTTCGATGGTTATGTGGCAGGCATGCCTAGACACAGAACACTGTTTACCTTTCCCACTGAAATGGTCCCTATTTATCTACTTGCACTTTCTTGCTTTCAAACTCTAGGTTGGCAGGAGCTGGGACAGAGACAGGAGCTCACTCCATTGTGTAGCACTGGGGTTGTGAACGCAGACCTTCCAGTCTTCAAGTTCAGCATCTTAACCACTTGAGCAACCAAAGCTGGTAAATAAAGTATTGCAGAATAGTTTTTACAGAAAGCAACATCTATACATGTATTTACACGTTGATATGTGTACAGTATTTGCATATGTAATCACAGATGTATTCTCTCATTCTTTTTCTTTCCCATCTCTTTATTCACTACCTAGAGTCGGAAAATTACCAGATGGGAGGTATATAAATGAAACAGACAGACAGACAGACAGACAGATAGATAGACAGACAATTCTGTATTATTCTGTATGATCTTTGATTACGTTATATTACTTTTGATTGTCTTATATGTATGACTTCTGTAAACCGCCCTGAGTCGGTTGTACCGAGTAGGGCGGTATATAAATCGAATAAATGAAATGAAAAAAATGAAATGAAATTCCACCTTTCCTAAGTATCTCTCCCATGCACTGTTACATCTACAACCAGTTTTTTTTTTTTTTTTTTTGGTTTAAAACAATACATTCTGGTGGAGACTATACCCAGGAAGCAAAGAAACTCAGATAATAGAGCAAGTCAGCTTTGTTAATTCATTGGCACATTAATGTACTCCAGGTTACTTCCACTCTTTAATTGCCTAAGCAAAAAACAAAAACCTTTGCTTAGCTAGGATTAATCCCATGAAACAGAATGAGACTTCCTTCCTGGAAACACAATGAACTGTGATTGGGCCTGGAAAGATTAAATAATCATGGGTAGGACTGTGCTGCAGATCTGTTTATAGACATTAGTACAGTACTATCAATTAACTAATTTTCGAAACACTTCCTTATTGCTAGTGAGATACTCTACTCGGGACATCTCCACTGTAGCAGCAGCCTAGATTCAAGTGAAGTGCTTACTTAGGGTGAAAGATAAATAACAAAAAGGATAGATATATCAGTGTACTCATGTGATGTAATGTGTGTGTTTAGGTCAATCTTTCGTCTAAATTTATCTGGTTTTGGCCCGATAGCTTAAACCATAACTTTTTGTCTTGAACCAGATTCTTCCCCATTTGGGAATAATTAGATTAGAGAAGAGGTTATTAGTGATCCAACTAGGACACAATCCATACATACTCATGCACTTTGGATTCTCATAATAGACTCTGGGTTCAACCAAAACTTTATTTTTATCTTCAACTCTCTGACCAGATTTGAACTCAGTGTGTAACTAACAAAAATGGATTCATTTCCTGATTTTATTTATCCTATGATGAACTTCAGTTGGCTATATTACTGTTCTGTGTGGGCATGTAGACACGCAATAGCTGCCTAATTAATTTTAACATCAGTGGTGTCCCATACATAAAATCCTGTGTAATTCACTCACACTCCTTACATAAATATATGAATGACTTACGCCCACTTGCTGTCTCTCAGGCTAACTGCGTTCATGGAGGTGTAAGGATGATAACATATAGATAACATAGATTCTCAAACTGCAGCCCGTGGTGCCATTTCGTATGGCCCCACCACCACCTTCACCACACCAGGAAGTGCCATGTGGTGGAGGAAAGGCAAAATGGCTGTCTGGCCCCCGAAACTGTCTGAGGGAACATGACCTGGCCCCTGGATGTAAAAGGTTGCGAACTCCTGACACAGAGTGAGGGAAGGCCCATGAGCAAGACATGGAGCTCACTTGAACAAATAGTGGGATGTCATAAATCCAGACAGCCATTTTGCCTTTCTTCCACCACATGGCACTTCCTGGTGTGGTGGAGGCACGGGGGGGGGGCACAAAATGGTGCCACTGGCTGCATCTGGCTCGTGGGCCATAGGTTGAGAATGAAAGAGCAGCTGCCCGACAAGGGCAACAACCCAGCTTCAGTCCCTGGCACTGCCATGTCCTGCTGGGAGACACTTCTGTGGGCTACCAAGTCCATGAGTGACTAGTGGCCCTCTATGTGTTCTTGAACTACAATCCCCTTCAGTCCTAGATGTTGTGCCAAGGCAGGCCAAATGGTCTGCTTAAATGAGTCCCTTTCCAAGGTCCCTCTTTTAACAGATCTCTTGATAGGATCCACAAAGAGTGGAAACTTATTTTATCTTTAGTGCTAAGAGGTAGGCTGCTTGAGACTATCTATCTATCCATCCATTCACCCATATCTATCTATCTATCTATCTATCTATCTATCTATCTATCTATCTATCTATCTATCTATCTATCTATCTATCTATCTATCTATCTATCTATCTATCTATCTATCTATCTATCTATCTATTCACCCATATCTCTCTATCTCTCTATCCCCATTTCTCCACCCATCTCTAGCTATCTAGCTATCAAGAGAGAGGAGTCTCAATTCAGTTGCAACACAGGGCTTTCCCCTGTCCACGCCCACCATACCACATCCACAGAATAGGTAGTAAAAAGATTTGAATCCCACCACTGTTGCTAACTAATGATCTGATGAAGTGGACTGGATCCACAAAGGCTAACATTAATTCTTTAAAGTGCAACAACAGTTTCTTTCTTTCTTTTTGGTTTTGTTTACTCTCTGATATACTAAGTACTGTACTAGGTAGTCCATTCCCCAGGAAACATATATAGACATGGGAAAGATATCAAAGAGATTAAACCTGCCTCTCTCACCCAGGAGTTTGCTTCTCTCTCTTGTACACACACACCAACAGAACACACACAAAATCCCCCCTCTCCTCCTCCTCCCTCCTGTTGGTGCAGAGGCTAGCTTCAAACGCATCTTGGGGAGAGGAAAAAGGGAGGTACCCAAAAGTTTTGGATAATATAAAACAGACCCCATGCCCCCCCCAAATACATAGGGACTTCCCTCTGCAACCCCTCACCTTTTGGGGTGGGGCTGGGGAGACACCTGAGGCCCTCAAAATGCTGAGGGCACAAACCCCTTCCAGCAGTACCTTTTTACTCCAAAGACAGGCACAGGCACTGATCAACCCATTAAAATTTTTCCACCCGCCTCGTTCGGGTGGGCGGCCTGTTAGCTCAGGGTGGGCAATGCCCCCATGGCCCCCCTGGCTAAGCCCCTGACAGCAAGTGCTTTGTCTAAATCAGGCATCCATAACCTACAGGCTATAGGCCAGATCCGGCCTCTGACGTCAATTCATCCAGCCTCCAATGCCCTCACCGCTCCCAGAAGCGGAAGTAAAACACATTCTGCGCATGCATGGCACACGTTTTACTTCCACTTCTGAGTGGGAAGAACCATGTGACTGGCCTGATCAGCTGCCCAGGAGGTGCGGTCAGGCCCGCGGTCTGAAAACGTTGAGAATTGCTGGTCTAAATTTCAGTCACCTGCATCTCCATGAAAGGTCTTTATCTCAGGACCTTGGAGAGCGACCGTGACAACTCAGAGAAGACCCCTCACAATCTATTTCCATCTGTGTGCTGGATTCAGTTGCATGGGCCCCAATCCAGGGAAAGGCAAAAAAAGTAAGACTAAAAAACCCAGCCTATTTTGGCTTGAGGGCAGCATAAAAGTTTGATCAAATAAATAAATAAACAAATAAATGGATGCTCAAATTGCCCACAACTAACCCTTAAGAGAGACATTTCAATCTTTTAGAATGGGGTGGGAATGACCAATGTGACCATAGAATGATCCAATGTGATCCAAGAATGATCAAGAGAATCCGGTAGCGTGAGCGATTGTGAAGATGGACAGTCTCAATCTGTTTAGGCAATTTAATGTGTATCTAAAAGTTCTGGCTACAAAAACTACTCACTACAAACTGGCTGTACACAGATTCAAACATACTACCTTTCATACATACCTTTTACCCCATAAAGGTCTCCCGTGCTTGAAAGCCAGTCGTATCTGACTCTAGGGGATGGTGTTCATCTTTGTTTACAGCCAAAGAGCCAGTCTGCATCTGTAGATGTTTCCATCTAGACACTGGCGTGCACAGAATGCTGTTTCCTGCTGATGCGGTACTTATTTATCTACTTGCAATTTCTTGCTTTTGAACTGTTAGATTGGCAGGAGCTGGGACAGATGGCAGGAGCTCACTCCCATCACAGAGAACTCAGGTCTCAAACTGCTAATCTGCTGACCTTCCGGTCATCAAACTCAGTGTCACGCTCACCATTGGAGCCATCATGGTCCCCCTCTTACCTTATACCAGGGGTTCTCAACCTAAGGCCTGTGGGCTGGATCTGGCCTGTGGTGCCATCTCATGTGCTCCTCCCACCCCTCCAAGGGCATTCAAGAAACAAAATGGCCACCCCCTTTGAAGCTGCTGGGGAAAATGGCTTTCCCCATCATGGAGGCAGGGCAAAATAGCCATCCGGCCCTTGAAGCTGACTGAGAGAGCGTGACTCAGGCCCCGGCTTGTAAAGGTTGGGAACCCCTGCCTTATATCTACATTTAAACTCGAAAACATTTCTGGGAAGACTATCTAGCCTTGCTTTGGATGTGCAGGAGGTCCCATAACCCCATGCCTCCACACCTTTGGCCCATGTGGACTGAATAAGAGGGGGGGGGGAGTAATTCAGCTTCCCTAGGGGTACGGCTAGGTTTGGGAATCCCTCTTAGAGAAAGGAGGGGGGGTTAAGCATGCTAAGCTGGTTTTCAAAGACGGTTCCTAGCAAATGCCAAAACTGGCTAGTTGATCGTTGTGGTGCATTGTCACCAGCAACACTCAGAATATCTCTTAATCGGAAATGGGGCACCAGGGAATGGTGTTATTCTGGAACTGAATCAATTTATCTGTTCCATCCACAGTGCATTCTATACATTCAATGTCAGTTTTGCATTTGAGTAATGGACACGGGAGATGCTGGTTGTGAAACGAGCGTATATATTGCTTTTTCCACTCCATGGCAGAAGTGTTATTTATTTGATACGTTTCTATTTAGTTCCTCTTGTAGGAAGTCCAGAGCCCTGGCGACAGGACTCCACTGAGTGTGAATTTGAAGGATGGACCAGCTCCACAGTGCTTCAACAATGCTGCCTAGCGGTACAAGAATGTGTTTTGAGGTGCATGTATTTATAATGAGTCCTGCTCCCTAAGACTCCAAAGAAAGCCCCCCCCCTTGAAGGTTTCTGTGTTAATCTTTATATCAACCAACTGGTTTCAATCATGTCCATCTCTGCCAGGAGAGGGTCTCTTGTAAACTTAATAGGCTTTAGCAGCCCACTGAGGATGAAGCCACCACAAAATATCCTACACCAGGGGTTGCCAACTTAAGGCCAACGGGCCAGATTTGGCCCCTGGTGCCATTTCGTGTGGCTCCCCACCCCTCCAAGGGCATTCGATAAACAAAATGGCCACCCCCATCATTCAGGCAGGGCAAAATGGCCATCCAGCCCTCGAAGCTGACAGAGAGAGTGCGACCCGGGCCCTGGTTTGAAAGGTTTGGGAACCCTTAACCTACACAATAGCAAAGCTAGCTCACAACAGTTCATCATGTCTAGGAGATTCCATGTTTTCTCCGTCTACTGTGAAAACTGCAGCTAAGCTCAGAAGGAACAGGGCAACCTTTAAAGGATTGATAGACAACATCTGGCTCACAAAACCACTCAGAACCTAGTCTAACATCTATTCAAGCGGCACGTCTCACAGATCACCAAAAGCAATCTCAGAACTTCCTGAGACAGATTATTTCCCCATTGAATTCCTCATACCTTTAGGATGATATTCTGAACAGTCAGCTGCATTTTTTCTTCTCTGCAGTTTCCAGTTATGAGTTCTGTCCCTTAGAGGTCAACAGTTGGAAACTCTCTGGGTCTAGTAGTCCAAATCAATACCTGGAACCAAATGACCTGACAGGAATCCCTTTTGTAGGACCAGAGTCTGGAAGGTAGTCTAAAAGACTATCTAGTCCTGTGATGGTGAACCTTGGCACTCCAGGTGTTCTTGGACTTAAATTCCCAGAAGCCCAAGTCAGCATTTCTGCTGATCAGGGCTTCTGGGAATTGAAGTTCAAGAACAGCTGGGGTGCCAAGGTTCACCATCACTGATTTCTAGTCCAAGGTCTGCTAGAACAGGAAATGGCTAAGAAATCCTTGTGTTTAAAAACTCTTGAAGTGGATGGGATAAGGGGCTTGAACCTGTTGTGAACATAATGGACAACATGCCTTTCCTCTCTCCTTTTGAGTTTACTACAGCCAAAATGTAAATTACTGGCTCTGTGATGATTGAGACCATTTTGTTGTGTTAACATATGGAAGCCCATAAAGTTTTCTATACAT
The DNA here is from genome assembly GCA_030440675.1 of Furcifer pardalis. Taxonomy (NCBI): domain Eukaryota; kingdom Metazoa; phylum Chordata; class Lepidosauria; order Squamata; family Chamaeleonidae; genus Furcifer; species Furcifer pardalis. The sequence goes on along the minus strand of CP126891.1, from coordinate 25,084,574 downwards.
TGACGGGACTGCACAACCCAAGAACCAAACACTTCCTCTGCAGGTGTTGATGAAAGACATCTCCCATCATTCCTTACTATTGATGAGAACTAAAGTCGAATGATACCTGGGGAGCCAGAGGTTCTCCAGCCCTGTGTTACAAGGTGCCACAAAGCCTTTGAGATATCTGACTCAACTTCAGCCCAAGGTATCCTGTTCCTCCACCTCCCCAGCACCCTAAGGATTCCTTGCCTTATTCAGATGTTAGTACCTGGATGACTCGCATGTTCAGGCCGGTCTCCTGTGCCAGCTGCTCACGGATATGCCTTGTGGGCTTGGGGGTCGCAGCAAAGGCCGCCTTCAGGGTCTCCAGTTGCTTGGCCTTGATGGTGGTTCGAGGTCCCCTTCGCTTGGTTCCCAGGTTTTGGTCATCGTTCTCATTGCTGCCTGCTTCCTTGTCAGAAATGTTGGCACTCTCTGAGTCCTTGGCATCATCCTGGCCGGGGTCTTGGGAATCCGGTGACAGGCTGGGGTCACTGCCAGTAGTGACTAAATTGGGGGAGGGGGACACATGCACAAGCAAAGAGTCATTGTGGTTCAAGTGTAGACCAGGAATTCTCAACCTATGGCTCATGGGTGTGGCCCACACCACCAAGTGTAGACCAGGGATTCTCAACCTGCGGCCCATGGCTGTGGCCGACACCACTATTTCATGTGGGCTCACCACCACCTCCACCACACCAGGAAGTGCTATGTGGTAGAGGAAGAGCAAAATGGCCATCTGGCCCCCGAAGCTGTCTGAGGGAGCGTGACTAGGCTCTTGGCTTTAAAAAGTTGAGAACTCCTGGTGTAGACAATGAATCAGGAAGAGCTTTATGGCAAGAACAAACATTCTTGAGGGCACACAAGAGCAAAACCAAATTAGAAGATGGAGGAAGGAGCTTAATGGACAAGGAACAACATTAAAGGAGGATATAGCTGAGGAACTCAACCTCAGTCAATTGGAGGACACTGAATAGGCTGAAGGTCGTAGTCTCTAAATGCAAGACCAGCATGCTCAAGTGGGGGCTGCTGGTAGACAACAACACATGGTGTGAATGTGGAGAGACACAGAGTCTGGCCCATTTATTGGTCTGCCAATTGCAGCCACAGACACACACCAATTAAGACTTGGTTTTGGGCAGTGACAAAGCCAAGAAAGTGGCTTCATTTTGACAGTCCAGGGTTTGATTGGGACATGAAAGAAGAAGTGTAGACAAGTCTGCAATTTAGCGAAGGGAATGGTCCATTGTAACAAGAGTGATCCGGAGCTTTGAAAAATATTTGTGTGTGTGTGGTCAAAACTCCTAGAATCCCATGGCCAATGTGAATAAATTCTGATTGGAGGAAACGTTTTCTGCTGTATCTCAGCCAGCTGGTAGTTGAATGGTTGGGTTATGCTCCCTCAGACAGCTTCGGGAGCCAGACAGCCACTTCCCACTGCCTGCCACACATGGCACTTCCAGGTGTGGTGGAGGCAGTGGGGGGGGGGCACATGAAATGGTGCTGTGGGCCGCATCTAGCCCCCAGGCCGTAGGCTGAGAACCCCTGGTCTAGCTAGACAGACTGCTTATAAATGCTTCCCTAAAAGTTGTTCTTAATTGCAGAATGCTAAGAAGGGGGGTTGACTCAGCCTTCCATCCTTCCGAGGTCAGTAAAATGAGTACCCAGCATGTTGGGGGCAAAATGCTAATTAATGTGTGAACTGCCCAGAATGCTCTAAGTGCTATGGGGTGGTATATAAGTGTGATTGCTATTGCTTAGAAGAAAGTATTAATCCTTCCTTCTATTCTCAACATAAATAAAGGTAAAGACCACCCCTGCTGAAAAGCCAGTCATATCCAACTCTAGGGTTCTCTGTTTATAGCCAAAGAGTCAGTGCTGTCTGCTTCTGCAGACATTTCCATGGACATGTGGCAGGCATGCCTCAACACTGGAGGCATGGAATGCTGTTTACCTTCCCACTGAAGTGGTCACTCTTTATCTACAGTGGAACCTCAGTTAACTTAATCAATGCATTCTCCAGGACATTTCTTACATTGAAAACTACTTTAACTGAATTCCCCATAGGAATACATTAAATACAATTTCCCATAGGAATGCATCAAAACCAAAATACATTAATCGAACCGCAATTTCCCATAGGAATGCACTGAAAACTGATTAATCTGTTCCAAAAAACATTCCATAAACTGAGCCACTATTTTCTATGGATTTCCGTTTGCTATGTGATTTTTATGTTAACCGAGCCATTCGTTAACTGAGGTTCTACTTGCAATTTCTTGCAAGTTAGCAGGAGCTGGGACAGACGACAGGAGCTCACGCCATCATGCAGCACTCAGGCCTTGAACTGCTGACCTGCCACTCTTGTGCTGGTCATCAAGTTCAGCATGTTAACCACTAAGCCACTGCAGTCCCTGGGGCGGTATAGAAGTGTAATTGCTATTGCTAAGAAGGAAGTATTAATCCTTCCCTCTGTTCTCAACATAACCAGAGTGCTATTAGCACAGAAACGTAGCAGTCTCATTAATTCACTGCAAACCATATGACCACCATGAATTGTTCAGCAATCGTACTTTCCTGAAACATGCTGGAGACTGTGGCAATGCAAAAATAATAATAATAATAATAATAATAATTAATTAAAAATGGTGTTTGTGTCCTGGGACCCAGAATGGCTCATGTGCCTGTTGCCTCAGATCTAAAGTGATAAAACATGCATGTGTGAATCATTTCTATAGGTTGTCTCCTTAATGATGATAGTAATAATAATAATTTCATGTCAGAAATTATTCTGGGTTGAAAGGATTTCTGCTGGAGAAACTGGGATGCCTGAATGAGGCCCCTTTTATGTCCCCAAGATCTTTTCCCCACCAAAGTGGTCCCTATTTATCTACTTGCAATTTCTTGCTTTCGAACTGCTAGGATGGCAGGAGCTGAGACAGAGACAGGCACTCATTCTGTCATGCAGCACCCCGGTCTCAAACTGCCAACTTGCCAACCTCCCATCCAACAAGGCGAGCTTCTTAACCACTGAGCCACTACATCCCCTTTCCCCAAGTAAACACTACAGTCTGGCATGGGATGCAAAACATATTAATTGTAATGAAGGAGATTTAGCTTCCAGTCCTTTGCAAACATATGTCGGGGGGAATCAAAGGGTTTGCTCCTGAGTAGTCATACTTAGGGTTGCATAGTTTATGGTAAGAAAATCAGCAGAGCCTTGCTGGATTAGACAGAAGGCATTTCATCTCAGCAATCCATTTCTACAGCGGCTTCCTTGATCTCGGAATGGCAAGTCCACAAGAAGTGCATGAATGCCGTAGTGCTATTCTGCTATTCAGCGCGTATCCAGAGACATGCTGCTTCTGGTCCTAGATAGCATGGTTATTAGCCTAAAAGGAATCAGATCCTTCATGAAGTGGTCTAATAACACCCTTTGAACGATCCCAAAGCTAGTGACTGGACAGTAAGGGGCTGCAATGGCTCAGTGGTTAAGAAGCTCCCCTTGTTAGCCGGAAGGCTGGCAGCAAGTTGGCAGTTTGAGACCCAGGTACTGCATGACGGATTGAGTGCCCGTCTCTGTCCCAGCTCTTGGAGACAAGAAAGGAGCCTCATTTGGGCATTTCCCGAGCGGAGTTTCTTCCGCAAAAATCCTTTCCACCCAGAATAATTTCTGACACGAAATTATTTCTCTAGTCCAATTCAGTTAATAGCAAAAATGAGCATCAACAGAATTCAGCAGAAGTTACTCTGAGCGTACTACATCAGATGAAGCAAGACTGACGCCTGTAAAATCAGACACCAAATGATACTTTTAGTACTTAAGCCATCAGAAAAGGCTTTGGTTTCGCTGCTTTGATTTCTTTTTTTGCCTGGGTGGAAGCGATTATGTTAACAACTTTTCCTGGTCGAGTGAAAATGCCTAGGGTGACACCCTCCCTTTTCTTGCCACCCAACAAGCCTCCACACTTTGCACGGGCGTTGTGACACACGGGTGTGAAAGTGACCAGACACCCCTGTGCCAAGTCTGCCTGTCCAAACATCTCCATGCACTGTGATTCCCCCCCCCACTCCTTCTGAGTAGGAACACAAAGTCTGCCATAAAGTATGTGTATCAACGTGTCTGTCTATCTCTTAAGGTGTGCCACTCTGATCTCCTACAGCACTTAAAAATGGAGATCCAATTTTCCTCCATTTCCTCTTTCCACAGTAGGGAGAGAAAAAGGAAAGGAGCCATACACACCTACAGGCTGCTCCTCCCAACTGTTTACAACAAGGTGTAGATAGCCAACTGCAACATTTAACACAAACTACTACCCCCTACAGCAAATCAAAAGAAAGGGCCAGTTACCCTTCATCTTGTGTTGTCGCCAGGTTCAACCTATCACATCAAATATTTGCTTGCAGATTTTTATAACTTGGCTATTGTTGCTGCTTTGATCCCCAGTCCACCCCCACCCAAATATAGAATCTTTCTTCACCCCCCCCCCATCTTCCCAATTAACAAAACAGTCACCTTCTGGTTTGCTTAGCTATCATGCTTTGAATGAAATGGAAAAGAGGGAATTAAAAGGAAATAAAAAATAAGGATAATAATATAGGGTCAAGATTGTCTGCCAGAATTTTTGGGGTGGCGGAGGGGATTCCTAATCTGGAAGTTTATGCCATCACATAGCACTCGAGTCTTGAACTGCTGACCTGCTGACCTTCCAGTCGTCAAGTTCAGCATCTTAACCACTGAGCCACTGCAGGCCTGAGTTAGAGCAAACCAGACCTCAATAATTTTATTTTTTGGGAGGGTATTAACTTTGGAGGATTCTGTAGCTAGTCTGAGAATTTCTAGAGGCTATAATGTCGCTTGAGGAAGCCTTGATGCTGGGAAAGGTGGAGGGCAAAAGAAGAAGGGGGTGGCCAAAAATGAGATGGCTAGATGGTATTGTAGACACAATGGGCACAGAGCTGAGCAAGTTGAGGAGGATGGTGGAGGACAGAAGTGCCTGGTGGACAATGGTCCATGGGGTCGCAAAGGGTCGGAATCGACTGTGCGACTGAACAACAACAACAATAATATAAAAAGTTAACTCTCCAGGCTCCATGACAGACTTAAGTCATGCTTAGAAGAGATGCAACCACATGAGTGTGACCCCAGTTAATCAACACAACTAAGTTGTCTCTTTGACTTGAAAGGATCGCCCTTAATCATGACCAGGTTGAAATCCAACAATATTGTCCCCCACATTATGAAAGTAAAGAATGAAAAGAGATGGGTAAAGTGACTTAAGAAGTGAATTAGGAAGATATTCAAGCTGTACCCTATACCTGTGGTCCCACAGATTTATATTACAGTGGAACCTTGGTTAATGGAATTAATGTGTTCTCCAGGACGTTTCGTACAATGAAAATTACTTAAACCGAATTTCCCACAGGAATAATTGAATGCAAGTTACCATAGGAATTTATTGAAAACCAAAATACATTAACCAAAATGCAGTTTCTGATAAGAATGCATTGAAAACCAATTAATCCGTTCTGGGGGGAAATCCATAAACGGAGCCAGTATTTTCTACGGATTTCCTTTTAATATGTGAATTTTATGTTAACCAAGCCACTTGTTAACCAAGGTTCCACTGTACATGCATTTCCTAACTAGGTGAGCAAAGGATTGTAGCTTAATTGGTATATGCATTTGTTTAGAGTTAATAAAACAGAGATACAAAATATTGCCTGGAACCCCATGTTTGCTTCCCTTGGAGTTAAGTTTGACTAGGACTTATTTTAAAATCTTTTTTTTTAAGTGTTAAGGATCATATTTATAATCCTCAGATAGGCCTGCCCCCCAAAAGCTACAGCTTCTGGGAATTACAGTTCCAACAAAATCTGGAATCCTATGGTTGAGAACATCTGCATAATAATTCCGTTCAGAATCAGGGTTTCCAGTCTAAGGCCAGCTAAGTAACTATCAAGCAGTCAGACAATAGTAGGGTATGGAACTCTTTGGCCTCCAGATATTTCAGCCCATACCTACTATCAGTACCACGGAGGAAAACGTATAGTAAGGGGGAGTATTGAATTTATACTTTGGAGGGCCAAAGTTTTCACAGCCCCTGAAATAGTGTACTACAGGAGTGGGCAATCCGACATTTATGGGCTGCAACTCTTACCTATATTTACCACAGGCCATGTTGGTTAGGTTTGATATGTAGCTGAAGGACTAAAGACTTCCCATACTGATACATTGTGCATGCAAGTTTGTATAGCTTCATGCATGGAAATCACAAAGAATCTACTGTACTTCTTCCTTTCTGACTCTGCTTCTACAAGGAAGTTTTTCTCGTTTCTTCAGTTTGAAGCTGGACTTAAGGGATGTCTCTGCATCAAGGTGGTGGCTCAGCAGTTAAGAAACTCCCCTTGTTAGCTGGAAGGCTGGCAAGTCAGCAGTTCGATACCAGGGTACTGCATGACAGACTGAGCGCCTGTCTCTGTCCCAGCTCTTGGGAACATGAACGGAGTCTCATTTGGGCGTTCCCCTGAGTGGAGTTTCTTTTGCAAAAACCCTTTCAAGCCAGAATATTTCTGACATGAAATTATTATTATCAAGGCGATTTTGTGCTCTTCTCAAGAAAACTTTTTTTAAAATGTGAAACAAAAAAAGAAGAAGAAAGAGATCAGTTTATACTTCTAGAGGTTCCAGCTGTTCTTACATTGGTTTCCAAGTCCTCCTCAAAATAAAATAAAACAAGCCCAGAAGAACTTAATCTTGGCTTTCTTTCACTTTAGCCTCACCACAAAATTCCTGGGATTCCTGGCAGTCCTATGGAAGGAGTTGGGAAGGAGCACAAAAGTAATTCCCAGACCTGTCCCCCTCCCAGCAGGCTCACACCTGAGTTAAAGAAATGCTGTATTACAAAGAAGCGATAGACTTGGAAGTCATTCCTGTTTACAGTACTTCAAAGGATTAGAACGGATAGGTAATGTCTGGCTTTCCAGATGTGCTATATACTGCACCTTCCATCATCCTTAATCACTAGCAATGCTGCCTAGAGCTGATGGGACTTGCAGTCTTAACACCCTGCCTTAAGAAGAAGACCTATTTCCTAGAATCAAAGTGATGCATTTCACAGGGTTGGTGTGAAAATAAACAAGTTAAAGGTTGCCAGGAAACCTGCATGTTAAAACTCATAGGTGTTGTCTGAACAGGATTTAGTGGCAGCTCTTTTAGGATTCTAGTCAAGGAGAATGAAGATAAGGGTCCACAAGCAAAATAGGGCTGCATACCTTTTTTGAGGTCACATTATTTGTCATCAAAAATTGGGGGGGGGGGATTTGACCACCCTAAAACCATCAAATCTGGAGTCCAAAGTTAGGTAAAGCAGGAGGTCGTCCTTTCTCAAAAGCCAGTTGTATCCAACTCTAGGATTTGGTGCTCATCTCTATTTATAGCCAAAGAGCCAGCGCCATCTGTGTCTGGAGACATTTCCACGGACATATGGCAAGCATGCCTCAACATCGGAGTACACAAAACACTGTTTACCTTCCCACTGAAGTGGTCCCTATTTACCTACTTGCAATTTCTAGCTTTCAAACAGCTAGGTTGGCAGGAGCTGGGACAGAGACGGAAGCTCACTCTGTCATGCAGTACTCATGTATTGAACTGCTGACCTGCCGACCTTCCAGTCAGCGGTGTGGTGGGCACCTTGGGAGGCCAGTGGGTAGGAAGTGATGGGGTGCCTATTGGGGAGGTTGGATGGAGAAATTCCATACATTCCCATTATCTCTGCCTGCCTCTGGGGGGCGCCAGTCACTGGGGCACACCGGGATGAGTCCCTGTATCCCTGTGGGCTTGCACATCACTGCTTCCAGACATCAAGTTCAGGACCTTAACCACTAACCCACTACAGTCCCGTCCAAAATTACCTAACTAGAATACTGTTCTAATGGCTATAGTACTTGAGTTATACACTGTGCACCTCCCAATACCCTGCCAGAGCTCAGAATGCTTTATCTGAGAACATTGCCATTTAAATCTTGCAGCCATTGTGTTAGGAAGGTGATGCTGAAAGATTAGCTTTAAGCCTTGAGACTCACTTGAGAAGGCCTTGATCCTGGGGAAGATCAAAGGCAAAAGGAGAAGGGGATGAGGCAAAAGGATGAGGTGGATGGATGGAATCGTTGATGCGATGGGTGTAGATCTGGCCAGGCTGCGAAGGATGGCAGAAGACAGAGAAGCCTGGTGTCTCCATGGGCAGCTGAACAAAAACAAGCCTAGAGAGTGACACAGATGAAGAAGTGGTTTGAAACTTGGGTGTTGAGTTGACTTTTCCAACAGGAGGAGCAGATGGAAAGCTCTAATATTCCAGCAACCTAAAATAGTAGACCCTCAAAGAATAGGTCTGTGAAGATAGTTCTAAAAACTGTGGTGGTTCAGTGGTTAAGAAGCTCATCTTCTTAGCTGGAAGGCCAGCAAGTTGACAGTTCGAGACCAGGGTATTGCATGATGGATTGTGTGCCCATCTCTGTCTCAGCTCTTGGAGACATGAAAGGAGCGTCATTTGGGCCCTCCCAGAATGGAGTGTCTCCCGCAAAAAATCCTTTCAACCCAGAATAATTTCTGATATGAGATTATTATTATTATTATTAGTTCTAAAAACTTGGCTTCCATCTCCTTCTCAAGCTTTAAGTTATCCAATTATCTGCATCCTTACAAAATAGTGGCTTTTCATTATCTCCAGTGTAGGGAACAAGATGAATTTCAACTGAGTTTACATGCTACAACAAACTGAGATAACTAAAAGAAACAGAGCAAAAACCCTGAGGTCTACACACCAGAACCTGGTGAACATTTATACTTCAAGAAAATCTGAGTTTATGGATTTATTCGGAGTGTTAGAACTAAATGGCAGCCATAGGGAAACCCTATTACAAGAGATCCAGAAATTCACCCATAGAACCAGATTTAACGCCTGTCTATTGTTGTACTAAATTAGCAGCCAGTTTGGGGAAGTTTGAGAAATGCCAAGGTCTCTATGTTGATTGATACAAGATTATTGCAAAGCACTAGGCATTGTAACCCCATGTGATTACACTGCATCACAAAGAAATAAATATTGTTTGCTATTTGGTCTAATCCAGGAGTTCTTAATCTTTTTAAACCTGGGGCCAGGTCACACTCAGACAGCTTCAGGGGCTGGATGACCATTTTGCCCTTCCTCCTCCATAGGGCATTTCCTGGTGTGGTAGAGGGAATGGTGGTGGTGGGCACATGAAATGGTGCCGCAGGCCACTTCTGGCCTGTGGGCCACAGGTTAAGAATACCTGGTCTATTCCATGTGTCCTATACTAAATCAAGTGTGCTGAATCCAAATTTGAAATCCAATTCTTCTTAGGATGTCAGGATCTTAAGTCAGCAAATCTTACCCTCTTGGTTAGGTTCTTGCATTGATCACACAGAGTATATTTGCCACAAATGTAGCAAAAATTGTCCGGTTTATTAACACAGCTGCACCTACTCATCTTTAGCTCAAAACAGACTCGCTATAACCTAGCTGTACTATCCAATAAGCTGGTTTCACACTAGAGACAAGCACTTGCTCCATCTTGCCTTATATACCTATTTCTGATGTCAGCTCACTGACTTCCCCAGACATGTCTGGCTGCTGCTGGAACATGCATGAAACCAGGGGACATGATTCAGCTGAGGCGGCAACAGGCATAATAGTAGCTGCAACTGTTATCATGTTCCCATGTAAAAATATATTACCCAATTACCGGCCATTTGGACAGCTATAGCATGCCTTAAAATCTGTACATGATAGGCAAATTCTGAGTTCAGATTTGGAATCAGCACACTTGATATCAAGTAAATCACATGTGTTATTCCCAGTAGCAAAACTGTAGGAAAACTACCTGCCAAAAAAAAATGCTGTTATAATTCAACAGGATAGCAGATGATGAAATTCCTCACCTGAGTGCAAACTGTTCTCTTTGGTGGCATTGCTGTTGCTCATGTAATCTTCTTTGCACACAAATTTGTTCTCGTCAATGATATAAAGTTCCTCGCCGGTAGAGAGCTGTTTGTTACACATCATGCAGGTAAAACAGTTCAAATGAAAGACTTTGCTCCTGGCCCTCCTGACCAAGTCGCTGGGAGAAATGCCCTGCGCGCAGCCAGCACACTTGGTACCAAAACACCTAGATGAAGAAGAAGAAGGAAGAACAGTAAAATCAGATGGAGGGTGAAACTGACCAGGGTGGCAAGTTAAACTGAGGATAAATTTGACCATGACTGGACTACATTTCACAGAAAGGAACTAAAAGAAGCCATCTTCCCTAGGTCAGTGATAACGAACCTATGGCATGCATGCCAAAAGTGGGACTTGAAGCCCTCTCTGTGGGCACCCATGCGGCCGCCCCAGTACAAAGTTCGCCCTACCCCTCTACCCAGCAGCTCAATGGGAGCGCTTCCTCCCTCTCCCCAGCACACATTTCATCCCGCCCCTCTGCCCAGCAGCCCAATGGGAGCGCTTCCTCCCTCCAGCACACATTTCATCTCGCCTCTCTGCCCAGCAGCCCAATGGGAGCGCTTCCTCCCTCCCTCCAGCACACATTTCATCCCACCCCTCTGCCCAGCAGTCCAATGGGAGCGCTTCCTCCCTCCCCAGCACACATTTCATCCCGCTTCTCTGCCCAGCAGCCCAATGGGAGCGCTTCCTCCCTCCCCCAGCACACATTTCATCCCGCCCCTCTGCCCAGCAGTCCAATGGGAGTGCTTCTTCCTTCTCCTGTTGCCATGTTGGTACTTTGGCAGTAAATAAGTGGGTTTTGAGTTGCAGTTTGGGCACTCGGTCTCTAAAAGGTTCAACATCACTGCTCTAGGTTGATGTTCTCCAGACATGCCGAGCCAATGACTCCTTTTATCCTCAGAAGGGAGTTGTGTTCCAATAAATCTGGAGAAACATGGGTTGGTATTCCAGACAGACAGCTGCATTTTAAATAAGTCTCCCCCTTTCAATTACTCAAAACATTTCAAACCTCTCTCCATTCTTTAACACAGTCCCTACATGAGTTAACGCACAGATACAGTTAAAACAGTACATCTGCAAAGCAAGCCATCAAAACGAAAACAAAGGGACAAAATGAAGCGAAAATGGCCGCCTGCTCAGATATTTGGGTCCCAAACGGATTAAGTTGTTAAAGGTTAATATCAGTGGCTAAACTCAGCTTGAAATCTTAGCCCAATGGGTCGTGTTTTTCTGCTAAGAGTGCACATGTTTTTCAGCCTTAGGCCACATGCCTGAGCAGGATTGTACAAGATTACTCCATAAATAACCACAAGTCTTGGGGCAGCTTAAAGACCTGACATGTTTATTGTAGCAGAAAGCCTACTCCTGAAGCACAAAACTTATTTGATCTTGAGGAGTGACTTTCTTTGGACTACAGCTTCCAGAATCCTCCAGCTAGCATGGAATAAAAATAAAACTCCCTCCCTCGATTTCCTTCCAGAAGATGGTTTAGATTACAGGATTTGGACTTAGTCCTTGATGTGATAGAAGACCTTTTCTCCCTACGATCACAGAGCCAATCTCTTGAACCAGCATCTCTTACTACATATGTGTAACTAAGCTCCTATGTTAGGAAGAAAAAGTGAGCAAATTCTTGAAGTAATAATAATTTCATGTCAGAAATTATTCTGGGTTGAAAGGATTTTTGCTGGAGAAACTTCACTCAGGGGACAACCAAATGAGACACCTTTCATGCCCCCAAGATCTTTTCTTATCAAAGTGGTCCCTATTTATCTACTTGCAGTTTCTTGCTATCAATCTGCTAGGTTGGCAGGAACTGGGACAGAGACAGAAGCTCATTTTGTCATACAGTACCTGGGTCTCGAACTGCCAACTTGCTGGCCTTCCAGCTAACAAGGTGAGCTTCTTAACCGCTGAGCCACTGCAGCTCTTGAAGTTTGTTCAAGAGAATCAGGCTTTCGTAAATCCTACGTAATGTATCTTTGAAGGAATGAAAGAATTTGTGGGATAGTTTTCACACAAATGCTGGAGTTCTTTGCCACTCTTGAGGACTAGCATGTAGAACAGTAATGGCAAACCTTTTAGAGACCGAGTGCCCAAACTGCAACTCAAACCCACTTATTTATCGCAAAGTGCCAACACAGCAACAGGGGAGGAAGGAAACGCCTCAATTAGGCTACTGGGCAGAGGGGTGGGGTAAACTCTGTGCTGTGGGGGAGGGAGTAAGTGCTTCCATTAGGTTGATGGGCAGAGGGGCAGCGCAAACTCTGTGCTGAGGGGAGGGAGAAAGCGTTCCTATTGGGCTGCTGGGCAGAGGGGCAGAGCAAACTATGTGCTGGGGTGATTGCATGGGTGCCCACAGAGAGGGCTCCAAGTGCCACCTCTGGCACGCGTGCCATAGGTTCACCATCACTGATGTTAAATGTTAGAAGGAAAGAGAGTGCATTTGATAATGAAAATTCTGGGGTGTGTTATATCCATACATGCTTATTTGTATACAGACATCATTACTTGATAGGATAGCTACCATGCAGAGATAATGGAAGGAAATTTTAAAATTCTTGAAGTGATACCACTCCCTTCCAAGCCAAATGTAGTCAGCATGAAATGCTTGCCAGATATGGTTGGTATGTATTGAATGAGACGGAATAGTCATAGCACTTTACAAGGCAGATGCCACTTATCTAATACATTTCTGATCTATCTATCTATCTATCTATCCATCCATCCATCCATCCATCCATCTATCTATCCATCTATCCATCCATCTATCTATCTATCCGATTTATCTCCTTCCCATCTATCTATCTAAGCATCTATCCATCTGATTCTTTCTATCTATCTATCTATCTATCTATCTATCTATCTATCTATCTATCTATCTATCTATCTATCTATCTATCTATCTATCCATCCATCCATCCATCCATCCATCCGATTTATTTCCTTCCCATCTATCTATCCAAGCATCTATCCATCTGATTTTTTCTATCTATCTATCTATCTATCTATCTATCTATCTATCTATCTATCTATCTATCTATCTATCTATCTATCTATCTATCTATCTATCTATGGCTGCCGCCACACCGAAGCAACTCCAGGCAGCTCACAAACACCATAAAAACATTCAAATGTAAAACCCCGCAACAATAAAATCACCAAAATATTTAATGATTAAAAAACATTAAAATAACCCCCCAACCACAATAAATTAAAAACTGAAACTAAAAACCCAAACAGCCTTTTATACAAGCCAGCGAGATGGGGGTTGGCTGCCCCGCTGGCAGCACCCCACACCCGCTGTGCCAGCCAGGTTTTTAGACCTTTTCTAAAGGTCAATAGCTCTACCTGGAGGTGCAGCTCTGTCAGCACAGGGCTGGAGCAGATGCCGAAAAGGCCCTCCTTCTAGTGCTAGAGAGGCAAACCTCTCTAGCCGATGGAAACATTAGGGAGCCCCTCCAGTCTGCTCTGATGGGATGGGCAGATGTCCTTGGGGTAACGCAGTCCCTTAATATTTTATTCTTGCATATTTCCAGAAAGGATGGAATTATTCAGATTCTCTCCCCCAGTCAGAATGGTCTACAGTAGGTATGGATTTGGAAATATCTAGGATGTTGTTGTGAAAATAAGGATAAGTAAGGTTGACTCCCTCCCTCCCATAGCAGTATGGATTTTAGGACAGAATAGATTTCTGTGCATTGGACAACATCATGGAACAGTTGAGCAAGGAACATTCCCCAGGACAGAAATTCTGTGCCGCCCTGAGTACATCCCTGTTTTACGTCAAAGACAATTTCAATAATGGCAGGCATGGTTGAGTGGGTTCGGATTAGGGGTATGAAGATTTGTGGCTTTGGATTATCTGAAGTTGTTTTCCAAAAACTCATAGCTGAACACTTAGTTTGCATAGGGTGATCAGGTGTAAGACTGGACAAGATCCATGAGAATGTATATTATTAGCAACAAATTGACTTTAGATGCTCTTTGGGAGGGGCAGCACACCCTATACAAAAAGAACGACAGACAGACAGACAGACAGAAAGAAAGAAAGAAAGAAAGAAAGAAAGAAAGAAAGAAAGAAAGAACATTGAAAAGACCATGAAGAATCACTGGAAATGGGTGTGAAGTCTGAGCTTCTTAGAGAAACATAGAACAGAAATGGTAACGATAATTAAATGTCAGAACTTGGAAGCAACTCATTACACGTCACCAGTCACTTTATTTAATTCACTTTGATAACAACTAAGGTAGAACTAAGTTACAATGCAACTGTGTGGTACAAGAAAAGCTAACCTTGCTCCTTTTGTAGTGTAACTATATTTTAAATTATTTTATAGTATTTGAATTTCTTTTATAGTTGCATGATCTGTGTGCTTCCCCCACTAGCCTACACACCATAGGCCTGCAACTTGAATTTTTCAGTTTTTTTAAACAGCCCAAAACTAGGTGTTTTAATTATGCCTGAATGCCAAGAAAATAAAAACATTTCCCCCAAACAGTAAAGGTAATCAAGCTAGTGAGAGTTGGAACTACAAATCTAATTGAGTATTCCTAAAAAGTAACTTTTTAAGGTATGTTGTAATCTAATAATATGCCCGAAGGTACTGTTAATAAAGACACAAAGAAATGTTATTTTCCAAGCCAGGAGGGAGGTCTAACGTTGTGCCGGACAAGAAGCTAGTATGACTATATAGCTGTGAATACTGAAAATATTTCCTCCCTTCAGCTATGATAGCTTGCCAAGAAAACTGACAGGTGCTCCCTCTGTACTGATAATAAGCTACTTATGCTGTTGAGTATGTTGTCAACTGGGACACCCAGGATAACATAGCAGATAGAGTGTCGGGCTAGGTCTCAAGAGGCCTGGGTTCGAATCCCTGCTCATCCAAGAAAGCTCAATGGGGGAATAGAAATGGTAAAAGCACTCCTTAAATAGCTCATTAGCCTTGAAAAGTCTACAAGGGCCACTATAAGTTTGTTCTGACTTAACAGCACAGAATATAACCACTTGCCACCCTAGCCTGATATCAAAGCCGTGTCATGCATTTCTTAATAATACCTGTATAGACATTTCATGTCAGAGGAGCTGTGGAGCTTTCTTGAGATGCATGGCCAACTTGACCATGAGGCAAAGTGGGGTGACTACCTCAGATGCTATATGTGGGATATTGTGAAAGGTCACTGTGTTGTTAATGATTTAATTACTTTTTATTGAATTTTGATAGCCAATGACAGGGAGACATCTTGCTGGCTTGGAGAATTTTCTGCTTCGTGTGTCAAAATAACGCTGCTGGTTTAGGGTTCTTTGCCTCTCGACTTGGGTAGGTGTTTCTTGCGATTCCCTCTCCAGAGATGAAAGGTCTTGAGACAGCTCTGATGAAACAGGCTTGGGGAGATCTGAGTTCACACCACTTCACTTTGACTCAAAGCAAACTGTTCCCTCCCACAGGACCCAAATTACCATGCCAACGCCCTCCCCACCCTCCCCTGCCTCAGAATTTGTGGAAAGTGACTATGCAACATTTGATAGACCGGAACAGATGTGAGCATTGACACCTGTTGGTACAGGCTAATATTAAGAAGAAACAGGAGCAGATGCAAACAAAGGAAATTGTCAGTCTTCTTGCTCATGTATTTTCTTTCCTTCTTTGCTTTGACTACACCATTTCTAATTGATAGGATTGATAGAAGCGGCAGCAGCAACAAAAGCAACTTTTCTCCACCCCAACTTGCATTGCTAAATTTAATCTAACAGTGATTCTACGATTTCCATTTTGGGGCTAAGCATAATGGCAGACATCCTGGCTACAAGATCTGGTTAAATTATTAGGATCTACACAATTCCCCTGCAACATCTTCTTTTATTTGAATGTATCATCTGATGAAAGGTTCTGGAGAACTCTCAATCTTGCAAACTCCCATGGAATCTTATTTGGTCTTAATGGAACTGTTGATCATCTGTGAAGTCTCTGTTTTGTTTTTCAGACTTTGGGGAGGATCAATTTTTTGTTGTTGTTTTCATGGACCAAAGTATATGCCTCTTTTTTAAAAAATAAAATAAATACCAATAACAAATCTTTTGCAGACTATTCTGTACATCAGTATGGCGACCTTATAGAGTTAGAGCAATTAACATTTAGATAAAGGTCACCCTTCCCCTAAAGCCAGTTGTATCTGATTCTAGGGTTCAGTGCTCATCTCTGTTTATAGCTGAAGAGCCAGCGCTGTCTGCACCCTTGCTTGAAAGCCAGCCATATCTGATTCTAGGATTCAGTGCTCATCTCTGTTTATAACCGAAGAGCCAGCGCTGTCTGCATCTGCAGACGTTTCCCAGACTGTACCAGATGCATAAATTGGAGCACTTGTTTGGTATGGGGGAAATAAAGTGCCAGTTTAAAATTAGGGGATCTGAGTTCAAATCTCCGCTTGGCCATCGAAACTTATAGTGGTAGCAGTAATGAGAAAGTTCTCCTTGAATATTTCACATATTCAAAAACCCATTAAGGTCACCATAAGTCAGAAATGTCCTCACGGCATATAACTACAGCTCCATGGGTTATTTGTTTGTTTGCAGGAACAGATTAAAGTACCCATCCTAACTTTTGAAAGCTGGCCCTACATGATTTGGGACTTCTATATACCCAAGGCTTTGAGATCAACCCAAGGAGAAAAACATGAGGCGGAAACATACTTATACTGTACTATCTTTTACAGCAACCACTTAATAGAGGTTTGCAAGATAAAAAGGAATACAAAACAAACAAGCTGAAGCTGCAACAGAAACCGACACAATGGTAAAATAAAGATGGGCTTTCATCATCTATAAATATAATATGAAGATATTAAAAAGGACAACAGAATATTTAGGCTCTTAATCCAGGCCTACTGAAAAACAGTCATAGAAAGAAGGCCATTAATTTAAAAGAACAATATAATATATAGGCTTTTAAATCCAAGTCCACTGATAAACAGTCATAGAAAAAAGACGTGTACATCTTGTGATGGGATATTCCACAAGGAATGGAAGTCTATTGGTGGAGACAATATTTTTCTCATCTCTGCCTTACTAATAGATCTTAGTAAAGGTAAAGGTCGCCCTTGCTCGAACGCCAGTTGTATCTGACTCTAGGGTTCAGTGCTCATCTATGTTTATAGCCAAAAACCCCACACACACAAAAAAACTTTATAAAAACACCCAAAATTCCAAAACATTTTGGTTAAGTTTTTCCTAAAATCCACCCGATAAAATTTCTAAACAAATTACAAATAATTGTCTCCTGAAGCTTATTGGAAGGATAGCATGCCAATGTGATTTAGAAACAAACTTCAGCTTTCTATAAAGCCAGTTCATTAGCTACTTTTCTCCTCTCCTGCTTATTGATTAATGAGCATTATTCACTCATGCCTTTCCTCCCCCCAGGAACTCCAAAGATACATGTAAGAAAAGCTGTCTTCGAAAAAGAAAAGCAGATTAGAAACAATTTCAAAAACTGATTCTTTAAAAATAAAACTACAGTAAAACCTCACATAAAGAGTGCCTCGCTTAGAGACTAACTTGCTTAAAGAGCAGAATTTTCTCTGAATGGCTGCCTCACTTAACAACTAAAACTAACAACAAAACCTCATTTAACAACTAAATTAGGGTTCGCAATCCCCCCCACCAGAAGTCACAATTGGTCACTTACAATGGTGTTTCACTTAAAGAGCAAACTCACTTAAAGAGCAATCACGTGGAATGCATTATGCTCTTTAAGAGAGGTGCCACTGTAGTTTTAAAAAACAAAGGCCATATAGAATATTACGGTTTTAGTTGCTCATGGGAAACTCAGCAAGGATGGACAGCCCAGTTTGACTTCTCTTGGGAGGGGGTGCCAGAACTGGAGGTGGGGCGAGATGGAGGTCTGAAGCTAAGATAATTCTTCCTGCTGTGTTTGCCAGACACTTTTGGTTTAGAGCATATTTGCTGTTGTTCAGGAAATATGTCCCATGGAAATAAGAGTAATTGGCAGCCGGGGATTAGCATGGGAGATGTTTCCTATAACTACGGCTACAGCTGAGACAGAGAAGATGTGAAATAATCCTCAGGTAGGCAATGACGGTCTGCTGGTTGCCATGACCTTGCTCCAAGCCACGGATACCAAGAATGAGACAGCTGTTACCCCAGTTTTGAATTTGTGGTGTCATGTGCGCCACCATCAAGAAAGTCAGTTCTCCGCTGCAGGACCCTCTTGAAGTTTAGGTTTAGGGCAGGGCCATAGTGGGGGGGGACCCCTTCTGAGCAAACAGCCCCCCACCCCATCCCATGGTGCCAATGTTATATATGTGAGTGTAACATTGTTGCCCCTCCTGAAATCCCCCCCCCTCTAGGATCCTGGCTACGGGCCTGGTCTTCTTTGCAGTTTGCAGTTACTAGTTCTGTCCCTTAGAGGTCAATAGTTGGAAACTCTCTGGGTCTAGTCCAAATCAATACCTAGAACCAAATGACCTGACAGGAATCCCTTTTGTAGGAAGGCGGTCTAAACAACTGTGTTGTCCTGTGATGGCAAACCTTGGCACTCCAGCTGTTCTTGGACTTCAATTCCCAGAAGCCTAAGTCAACAATCCTGCTGATCAGGGCTTCTGGGAACTGAAGTTCCAGAACACCTGGAGAGCCAAGGTTAGCCACCACTGGTTTAGGGAATTATACACCTTGTTGATTTAAATCTCTGCAGGTTTTGGGATGCAGGACTTTAAGGAAAGTTTTGGACTCTAGTTCTTCTCTTTTTTAAAAATTTCAAACATTGCTAGTCCTAAGTCGTTATTATGAACACGGTGCAAGAAAAATATATGTCAACATGCAGAAATCTCCAAACAGGACTGTTGTGTACATATTTATTTAAAAGTAACCCACCCTGATGTTTTGGAGGTCTGATGCCCAGGTATATCGTAGTGCAACATTTTTTGGCCTTGTTTTCAGATGTCTTGTTGCTATCTCAGCTATGTCTGGTCAGGTTATCCTGATATGGTAATAGAGTAGACCAGTGATGGCGAACCTTGGCACTTCAGGTGTTCTTGAACTTCAATTCCCAGAAGCCCTCATCAACAGGAGTGCTGACTTGGGCTTCTGCTAATTGAAGTCCAAGAACACTTGGAGTGTCAACTCAAGGTTCGCCATCGCAGGAGTAGACCATACTGCCAGAGACTCAAAATGTCAGGTGGAAGGCTGTTCTGGTCGCAAGCTGCCTGTCATTTTAGAAATGTGACTCCACCACCACCACCACCTCCTCCTCCTCCATCATATATTGCAACATAATGTTGTTGACTGTCGTTATAAATCTACAAAGAGCATGTATAACATAAAACTATACACATGCATGACTTGATACTTCACTTCAGAGCAGCTGGAGGAAATGAAAGTTGAAACAGCTTCCTACACATGGGGTTTTAGTATTTTTGTTTAGATGGCTGGACACACACAAAGAGAGAATATTCCCAGCTTCCAAAGTCAATTCAGAGTCTGACAGCTGTGTTTTTAAATCAAATCTTTATGTACCCTGTAACTTTTTCCAGAAATCTTCTTGCAGTTTACCCTTGATTTTTTTCCCTTCCAAATTTCTTATTTTCCTTCCACAGTTATGATGACTGAATCAATTCGATGCTTTCCCCTTCTTGCCTTCACACAGACACAAAAGCCCCATGCAGTGAAAGGTGACTTTAAGCAAGCATGAAAGCAGAATTGGAGAGATGCTGTTTGTTTGATACCTCTCTTGTGCTTAAGCAAACAAATGGCTAGCCAAGCCACCTGGCTGGGTCAGTCAAGGCTTGGCTTAGGGCTGAAGGAGGAGTGTAGTTCATTGCCTTCCAAAGGGATTTGTGGCAGCCTCCAGCCTTGGTCTGGTCCTTAGAGGGACCAGATCCACCAAAATGGATCTTCGGGGGAGGTCACGATCCTGGGAGAGCAAGACCTGGCAGTTTGACAACAATCCGGTTTCCCAGATTGTCAGACTCTGAATTGATTTTGGAAGCTGGGAATATTCTCTTTGTGTGTGTCCAGCCTTCAGGAAGGACTTAAAAATGTGGTTATGCCGGCAGGTGTGGGGTACAACGGATACCAGAACCCAGCCCTGTTGGCTTATTTAGCCCTGTCTGGAGTTATTTACTCCTGCCTGGATGTCCTTCTTTTTTAAGGGGTTTTGGGAGGTGTTACGGACGTTTTTAGATAGTTTTATAGTATTGGGTTTTAATTGGTATTGGGTATGAGTTTTAGCTGATGTTGTGAGCAGCCTTGAGTCGCTCAGGTGGAAAAGGCGGTTATATAAACCCAATAAATAAATAAATAAATAAATAAATAAATAAATAAATAAATAAATAAATAAATAAATAAAGTGAAGTAAAATAGTATACAAAAAGCAAACAGGGAGTTCAGGGCAGTCCACACGGATTGGGGCCACCTTTTGCACCCTCTGAGGACAATTCCTCCCTTCTTGATCACCCTTAGATATCCACACCGAAGACCTCTGTTCTTTAAGCCAGTTAGCCTCTAAATGAGGCGATCTTTATGCGAGGTTTTACCAGTACCTGTAAGAGGAATTTACTTTTGCGTAAAACTGACTTAGGATCTGACTGTGAAAGCACCAGGCCAGCCCATAGTAAATCGCTGCCTTCCTCTCAGAAGATTGGTATGGAGAGGGAAAATCTCTCTTTTCTTAAAAAAGTTACATAACATTTCACTTCTCAAATGCACTCTTAAAAGTCCTCTCCTTCTGATTACGGCAATCTCGATGAATTTAATAGGATTTGCTCCTGAGTAGACACACTTCAGATGCTACTGTTAATTTTCTACAGAGTCCTGGTAGCTGGGACACCAAATGGACATGATCCCAGCTACAATCGCCTATTTTTTTCCAACAGTAAGGGAAGGGACAAACTTTGCCACCCAATACCACGCGTCGCAGTTTATCTTTACTCGGAAGTAAATGCCTCTATTTGGAGTGATACTTCACTCTTTTTGAGTTAGAAATGTGGCTCTACAAGGGCATAAATCCTACTGCATGATGCTCTTTGCCTAGCTTTTCAGGTCTAGAAACATCCTTGTAGAATAGATGGAGTAAAAGGTCTACCGCCGTTCCTCACTTCCCCATTGTTTCCTAATAAGGATGTTTTCACTGATCTGTATTTCACATTAAATGAATTTCACATTAATTTTCACATTAAATGGAGTCAGCTCAATAAACCTTTTACTCAAGTAAACATGACGATTTACAGTCTCCATTTTTTCCACGAGCGGTTACAGACACCGTACACAATCTATTCCCTTATGGGGGGATTCTGACTTTGGCTGGTCTCACTTAGAATAGATCCAATGACATCAATGGACATTTAGTTAATCTTGACTAACTTGTCTAGTTTGACTTTAGTTCTGGTACAATAGGCGCTTGTCGGTCTCAACCAAACAGAAATTAGATAAATAAGTACACACACATACACACCCTTTTCCTGTTTCTCGATTACATCCAGCCCAAATTAGGAACTCCCCCCCTTGAACCAGAGAATTAGGTGATTGAGTTTTAAAGCGCCTCACTCCAATTATTATCTTCCCTGCCTTCTCACGATCAACCAAACACGTGTCCAAGTTTGTCAAGTGCCCTGAATTGTGGGTCCAGGTTGCAAGAAAGAGGGATTAAACCCCCAAATTGTTTTATTTGAAGGGAGGGGAGGAAAGAGTAATCCGAAACCGGTGTTCAACCGAAGCCTTTCCACATGGACCCGTTGACTCCCTGCACTCGGTTGGTGGGCTCAGTGGTTAGAGCTGAGTGCCTGCTTCAACCTCAGGGTCAATGGGACAGTTGGGTGAGTTCGAGACCATCAGACTGAATGGTCTGGAAATGCGGGGCTCTCGGGTTCCTAAGTATTTGGTGCCCTGCTCTATCGTCCTGCTGAGTTGGAGTCAGCCGGTTTCTTCCCTGAAGTCCTGAATGGCAACCAAGACCACAGACCAAGAAGCCCAAAGCCACACTTTGCCCCACCGAAGGGCCGGCCTGAGCTTCTGGTTCTCTGTCCTTTTTCTTTTCTGGTTCCCTGTCCTTTTTCTTTTCATGTGTCTCCTGGACAGGCTTCGAAAACAGAACTAATTAGGGGGGTTCCTCCATCTTCGTCCCTCCTTTGCTGGCTGGATAGTTCAGACAAGAGATTGGGAGGTTCAATTCCCCGTTGTGACTCTAGGGAGAAGGACCACCCTATGTAACTCTGGGCAAGCAACACAATCCCAGGGCAGCCCCAGAAGAATGGAATAAGAAACAACTTCTGCATCTTCTCTACCTAGAAAATCCAGGAAAGGAGTCTCAATAGGACGGAATTGACTTGACGCTGCACAATTATTATTATATTTTCCCCTCCTTTAGAAACATGTTTTTATGCACCAATGAGGACTTAAATTTGGCCAACAACAAAGCCAAGAAAGTGGCTTCATTTTGGCAGTCCAGGGTTTTGATCTGGATACAAAAGAAAAAAGATTTTTTTTCTTTCACCAACTGGTTAAAGTGATCATCACCAGATATTAGTTGATGGGATATAGTTTTTAAAAATAGAGAAAATAAAAAAAAAGAGTTGTAAATGATTGGCTGGTGTTTGCGATCTCTGGGGATTGAAGGGTGGAATCTGGGGCAGAGGCTTTGAGAAGCGGTGCCGACCCACCGGCGAGGGGCATTGAACCAGGAGGGCTTGAAACTTAGGGAGCGGGGGAGAAAAGGGGGAGCCTCGGAACCCAAGCAGGCACCCGGAGAGTTCAGGTGTTGAGTAGGGGTTGCCTAGAGAGAGAAGCCAGTTAACCTTCCCTGGGTTTGTTTTTAGGGGGGGGAGGGCCGTTTTGGGGGAGAAACTGAAACGCCACTGGACAAAGAAAGGGACAGTTTAAAATATACTGAGGATACAAACGCAGCGCAGAAGCGACCGAGAATTTTGAGGCCGCTAATTTTTTTTTTGCAAACCATCCGCCAGCTTCGACTTCTTGCGGGTGGTGCCGAAAATGACAGCCGGGAAACCACCCCAAAATGTCTGCAGAGGGAAAGCGCCCGTCCTTCCACTTTTACCCTCTTCTGTGTCTGTGGGCCTGTATCTCTCTCCTTCTTTCCGCTCTAAGTTCATGTTCCATCGTCCTTCTTTCCCCAGTTTATATTCCTTTTTTCTCCCACCCGATGCCCTTTTTAGCCAGCTACAGTTTGGCCTTCCTTTCCTCTATCTATTAGCCAACTGTCTGCTTCTTCTCCCAAAGGTCTGTCCGGGGCGGCTTACTTTTGGGCAAGGTTTACTTTATCCTTAGTTGTTCATCCACGTTTGAATTCCTCTCGGAAACAAAACGCACGTCCCGGTTTGGACCCAACCGGGCGACTCTTGAAGGCGTGTGGAGGCGACGGCACGTGTCGACCCCAAAGGTGTCTCAGGGCTCTTTGGTCATCCTTTCATCCTCCTGTAGACCCACAAGCTCCTTACAAGTAAATCCCATAATGTTCTATGGGACTCCCTCCAGTGTGAGCATAAGAATTGCCGACCGAATATACCACACACACATTTGGCTTCTCCTGTGCCGGCCCGTGTAATTTGGACAACGGAAGCGAAAACACAAAGGAAACTCCTGGGGGTGGAGGCAGGGCCGTAGCGGGGTGGGGTGGGGGGACACCAGAGGGGCATTGCTGTGGGGCTTTTCTCGTTTTATTTATATTATGTTTACCTTGGGGTAAATGTCCCTCCTTCCTCTTCCCAAGGCGAGTTTGAAGCTAGCCTCTGGTCTGCACCATGGGGGAAGAGGGGCTGGGGAGACGCGCGGCACCCGTGTGTATGCGTGTTGGTATATGAGTACAAGACAGAGAAGCAAACTCCTGGGTGGGTGAGGTAAGTTTAATCTCTTTGATATCTTTCCCTCATCTATATGCGTTTTTCTGGGGAATGGACTTCCTACTCCTAGTACAGTATTTAGTATATCAGAGAGTAAACAAAAGTCGTAGCACTTTAAAGAGTAACAGAAAGCCTGTACTACAACTTCTTCCATGCCGCATTCAACACGTACCCTGTAAAAGATTCTCTTTTTTAAAACTTTATTCTTGATGTGCGATGTTTTAAAAGTTGAAGTTTGAAATGTTACTGTTTGATTTAACATGTCCCTGTACACTATTTATGCTGTTTAAAAATGGTTTTGGGGGTTTATATACTGTGTGTGTGTGTGTGTGTGTGTGTGTGTGTGTGTGTGTGTGTGTGTGTGTGTGTGTGTGTGTGTGTGTGTGTGTGTGGAGAGAGAGAGTTGTCCACCCTGAAAAAATATTCGCCCACCCACATCTAGAATCCTGGGTGGGGGTAATGATACATTATCCAAAACCAACCAACCAAGTTATTTCGTCCCATAAGCACTTCTATTTCCTTCACGGTAACAAACAATTGTATACATAAATTGATAAACTAATAACTGAGAGACATTGTGTCGTCGTGTCTAGAGCAAGGAACCAAAAGACCGGAGTTCAAATCCCTGGACAGCCACAGAATCCCCAGGGAAAGAGAATTGGTAAAGTCGCCCCCGTAAATATCCAACACGCCTAGGAAATCCAGCGCAGAGTCGCCATAAATCCGAACCTAAAGGTAAAGGTCACCCTTGCTCGAAAGCCAATTGTATCCGACTCTAGGGTTCAGTGCTCATCTCTGTTTCATAGCCAAAGAGCCAGCGCTGTCTTTGTCTGCAGACGTTTCCGTGGACATCTGGCAAGCATGACCAGACGCCCGGAGTGCACGGAATGCTGTTTACCTTCCCAACGAAGTGGTCCCTATTTATCTACAGTACTGTACAGTACTTGCAATTTCTTGCTTTGGAACTGCTAGGTTGGCAGGAGCTGGGACAGAGACGGTAGCTCATTCCGTCGTGCAGTACTCGGGTCTCGAACTGCTGGCCTGCCGCCTTCCAACCAGCGTCTTAACCACTTGAGCCACTGCAGTCCCAAATCCGAATCTACCTTGCTGCCTAAAACTCACAGCCGCACAAAACTAGCGATTTGGTTTCAACTATTTCCGCCCACAGCGCCTAGACACTTTGCTTCCTTGCTTTGCCCGATGGTAGGGCCGGTCTTTGCTTTCAGATCCTCTTCCTTCTGCTTTGCTTTTTACACTGGCTGCCAGATCTAGAGCCGAAACGAACGGGAAGGTTCGAATTCGCGTTTTCTCTGCCCATCCAACCCAGGTGGGGCGACCGTCCCCCCCCCCCCCAAGTTGGAAAGCCTCCTCTTTTCCTTCTGTCACTATTGGGCCAGTTAGATTAATTACCTCGTCTGCCGTCTCCCTTTATATGGCGTGAAGATGCGTTTCAGACCAAAAGTTTTTTTCCTGGGAGCCTAGAAAGTAACAAGACTCCAAGGCTGTGTCTCTCTCTGTGAATGAAGGCGAAAAGTGGCAAAGAAGAAATAACTTCTTTCTTTCTTTCCTCGCTGTCCTTGTTTATCACACACAGAGAGACGTTCGCGGACCGCTTTCTGGAGCAAACACTCCTCATTTAAGGGGGTACCCAAAAATGAGATGGCTAGATGGTATTGTAGACACAATGGGCACAGAGCTGAGCGGGTTGATGAGGATGGTGGAGGACAGAAGTGCCTGGCGGACAGTGGTCCATGGGGTCGCAAAGGGTCGGAATCGACTGTGCGACTGAACAACAACAAAAACACCCTCGACTCTCCATCGACACATCTATCACGTACCAGCTCCCAGGGCCGTTTCTGACACTCAGATCTTCCCTGTCCCCACTACTAAAGTGTTTCTATTCCAAACCGGGCAAGCCACGTGTAGTTCCCGCTGGAATCTCGATGGGAGATCGGCAGGAATAACGTGCAAAGTGTGGAAACATAAAGCGACTTTATGTTAGGGTAACCTAAACAGGTTTACAGAAAGAGCCTCTTCGTGTGTTGCCGGCTAATCTTTTTCACACTAGGTCAGGGAAGGGAACTGCAGAATGAACTCACCTAAAGATGCCTTCATTTTAACAGTTTCACGTCTGGCCTAGACATGGAAGAAGACCTAAATAGGGGTGGCTTTGTTAACCTTTGGCTACCTCTCCACCGTTTCTCTGAAAGTAAGATTCTTGCTAGGATAGGGAAACAACAACGACAATAATAATAACAATTCGTGTCAGAAATTATTCTTGGTTGAAAGGATTTTTGCTGGAGAAATTTGGCTCAGGGAACGCCTGAATGAGGCTCCTTTCATGTCCCCAAGATCATTTCCCACCGAAATGTTCCCTATTTACCGACTTGCAATTTCTTGCTTTCAAACGGCTAGGTTGGCAGGAGCTGGGACAGAGACAGGGGCTCAAACCGTCATGCAGTATGCGGGTCTTGAAATGCCGACTTGCTGGCCTTCCAGCTAACAAGGCGAGCTTTTTAACCACTGAACCACTGCAGCTCCCCCCCTACAAAGGCCTAAAGCCACGATCATACTTAAATTCAGCTTTTGTAAAACAAAAATAAAATAATAACAAAAACAAGGAGTTATCACTTTCTAGGTTAATCTTCCATCCTTGTGCCTACTTACCGGTAACTGGAAATAAGCCCCATTAAATTCAGAGGCAGACAGAGTAGACCCGTTGGCTCAATGGCATTTACATAAGTGTTGGCTTACCCTTTAGCAGCTGATTCAATGGATCTGCTCTTATTTGAGATGGGGAGGCTGGAAAGAATAGCTTGCTTCCGAGTAGACATACAGGAGACTTCAGCTTTCGTTTCAGGAATTTCACTGGAAGCACGCAGTTTTAATTCCGAACTTATTTACTCAAATGTATGTCTGAATTAAACAGGGCTTAGTCGCGAACACGTGTGTCTGGCATCGCAGCAAAGTAAGTTATTCTCTTTGGGTTTTTGCCTTTAAAACATAGTATCGTGTTTTTTTCATTTGAAGAAACCAATTCCAAAATTTATATTCAAAACATTGCCACAAAAAAAAAAAAAAGAATTTTAATTGTGTTAGATACACAGGAGACCTGGTTATCCAGAGGGAAACGCATTCTATTTAACACTTTACAATATTATCTCATTATAAAACAATGTTTTATTATGTCACATTTCGAGTATTTGTTTCATGGTGTTCTTAAACTCGCCTTGTCTCTTAAGCCATCAATGTTTGAAAAACACTCTTTTCCATTTATTTGCCTTCTTTTCTTTTAATGTTGTTTTAACTTTTTAACTTTTGTTTACTGGTTTATTTAATTTGATTATCGTCCGCCCTATAATTGACCTCATTGTATTTATCATTGAAATACAGTACAAAGAAACTCAGTTGAAAGCATAAATGACTTATAACGTGGGACTTCTGACATTCGGAGCAGAAAGGTGTGTTAAGAATGGAGCAGAAAGGTGTGTTAAGAATGTGATCTTATGCGGTCCTACCTAAAGGTAAACTCTACTGAACCTAGTGGGATTTTCTTTAGAGTAAACTTATCTGGGGAAAGCAATTGCCCGTTTTTATTCTCTTAGACGGCAACAATTCTGGACTGTATTTACACACAGTTGACTGTGTAGGATGGCTATGCTAAATTTAATAGGACTGCAGATTTGAACATGTGTTAACGAATATATATATGGAAATAGGAAACCTGGTTCTTAAGCCCCTTTTAATTTTATTTCAAAACTTCTCTTTGGTCATAGTCTGCAGACTTTTAACGCTGGTGCAGAAGAATCCACGATAAAATGACAACAAACAAACAAGTAAATGTTTTATGCCGCAATGAAGTACCATAGCAAATCCACTAATTGTGATTTCTGCAATTGTATCATCAACTCAGCCGTAAGCTCCCCTGCTTTCAATGGGCTTTACTCTCTATAGGAAAATGTGTTACATTTCTGAGCACAGGATCTTACCCAGAGTAAGAGTAACATTCGTTGAATTCCTTAGGACTTACTTCTGAGTAGGCACATATAGCACTCTAGTGTTAACAGTTTTTCTGCCTCTGAGGTAAAATATGTGTCTGTGTCTAAACGTATCTATTGGAATATTCGTTTGAGTTTTAAAGAGTGGAGGCCAGGATTGCGCTGATCTCCTCCCAAAATCGCAGAATTATAAAGCCTCACTCTCTAATTTCCTCAAATTAGCAATAAACTATCCTTCCACCCTCCTTTTCTTTGTTTTACAAGGTGAAGAGATGGGTCTAAAGGTGGGAGAAAGAGATGGTTTAAAGGGGGTGACTTGTTAAAAAGAAATTGGGTCGGATTAAAAGCATCCCCTGAGATCTATGCCCAGACTAACTTTGGAGTTCAGAAAAGTTTCTTTTTGCCTGGAGGGAGCGAACGAACGAGACTTCTCTCTCCTTTTCGCTCTCTTTTTAAGGTCGTATTCCTCCCCCCCCCACACACACACACACTTTAAAGCCAGGGCTGGGCGATGATTGATGGGTGACAAAGTAAATATCCTCTCCCTCACTATGTACACAGGATAACAAAGGAAAAACACTGGGGGGGAAAAAGATTATTCCTCCCTCCCCAACCCGCCTCGGTGCCTGCCCTTCCTTATCCCCCCTCGCCGGAAAACACATACCTAAGAACAAAAGGATAACGGAATTCTCTCCTATCTATCTCAGATACTTGATCAGGTAAGGTACTAAGTACCTCGCTCCTTCCTGATTCTGGCCGGGAAGTCTGCTGATATACCCCTATAATCCTCTCTATCGTTTGTGAAACCTCCGTCCACCCTCAACCTGTGATTTTAACTCGGCAGCAACAGAAACTCACTTTGTACATGCTCAGAAGCACTGTGGTGGGACCCGTAAACGCTGGGAATGAAACGGAAGCCGTGCTTTAAAAGCACACTTATGGGTTAGGGGTGAAAGAAGAGGCCTAGGGTTTGAACAGAAGCTGTTTCTATCTCCTTCCATCCCACCTACCCACAACAAAATTTAATCGCAAAGTGGGGTCGATTCCTGGGGTGGGGACGGTGAGGGACAAAGTGTAATCAGGAAATAAAAAAGTTTAGCTTCCAGGTGACACTGGATTGGAAACGCTAACAATAACTTAAAAACATAATAACAATGGTGATTATAAATGATATTATTAAACAATCACGGCACTCACAAGCGTAACCAGCCTTCACAGAGAAACCTCGGTAGGGGGTTAATTTTGGGGAGTAACTGCGCTCGCTAGCTGAGGTCTACTTGCCAAAGTGAACTCGCGACCAGGAGCAAGTTGGTAACCTGAGCGCAGGATCTTACCCAGCTCTCTAATCGGGATGCTTTGCGCGCAACTCGCGAGGAGTCCTCGCAGATTCGACCTCCGGAAGCCTGCCCTCCACCAATCCCCAGCAACAAAGGATTGCAGGTTGCGCTCAAGTGGAAATCCTAGGGGTCTCTGCCAAGGAGGAAAACCCCATTGAATGCTATGGGACTCCGTTTCCGAGCAAACAAGGAGGGAAACCCTATTGAATGCTATGGGACTCCGTTTCCGAGCAAACAAGGAGGGAAACCCTATTGAATGCTATGGGACTCCGTTTCCGAACAAACAAGGAGGGAAACCCTATTGAATGCTATGGGACTCCGTTTCCGAACAAACAAGGAGGGAAAACCTATTGAATGTTATGGGACTCCGTTTCCGAGCAAACAAGGAGGAAAACCCTATTGAATGCTATGGGACTCCGTTTCCGAACAAACAAGGAGGGAAACCCTATTGAATGCTATGGGACTCCGTTTCCGAGCAAACAAGGAGGGAAACCCTATTGAATGCTATGGGACTCCGTTTCCGAGCAAACAAGGAGGAAAACCCTATTGAATGCTATGGGACTCCGTTTCCGAGCAAACGCGTGTGGGGATCGCGCTGAAAAGAACAGTTTGCGTGTACGGCTGGGGGAATAAGTAACGAAAGGCACGGGGGAGGGAAAACAGATGATGAAGTAACTTCTCCACTTACCGAAAGAAGTCGTTCTTACAGTACAGCTTCCCTTCCCTGGAGAAACATTTCTCGGTCAAGTTGCATTTACATTCACAGCACTGAACGCATTTGACGTGCCAAGCGCGGTCTAAAACGTTCAACAGGAACCGGTCGAGGATGGGTCTCTTGCAGCCGGCACAGTGAACCATTGTCTTTGGCGAGGCTAGAGGTCCGCCGGTGGTGGGGACGGGGCGGGACGAGGAGGGGAGCTCAAAAGTTGGCAGAAGGTTGGCTTTCTTGGGTGTCACAGCAGGGGGAGGAGGTGAAAAAAAGGACGGAGGGAAAAATAGAAAGCAAACACACATTCACGGTGGAGAGGAGAGCTTGAGGGGGAGAAAAAAGTTGGTGTTCTTCTTAGCAAGGTCCCAAGCTGGTCAGATTCAGGCGCCCAATTCCTTATTCTGATCCTCCCAAAAAAGTGTACAAGAAAAATCAACAAACTCCCCCCACAGCGTCCAGAAACAGGTTGACTTTGATGATCCAGGCGCCCAAATCAAAGCTGCTTGTGTTGAATTATTTCAGTGTCTTTTATGGTTCTGTCATTGAGGCAGATGCCCAGAAAATAGAAATACAGAGATTTGGAGGGATGGGTGGGTTTCCCAAGATACCGGCTAGTGCTTCTTATTTAGCGAGGAAAAAGCGACCGTCGCAGACCCCCAATGAGGAGCTGTCAAATGGACTGAAAGACGTTTGAGGTAGAACAGTTGGAGGTCAAAGTGCAATTTTTTTTTACCAAAAAAAAAAATTTCTCCCCCTCCTCCTCCTCAGGTCTGAAACTATGATTAATAACAAGTTGAAGGTTGCAATGTATGTGCATTATCCTTTCCTTTTTTTAAAACTGAAAATAATAATATATATATATATATATATATTCAGAAGTCTTTGGGCAATCAGCCACACAGCTCCTGGTTTCAAATCTCAGAATGAGGATATAGCGGGTGTGTGTGTGTGTGTGTGAGAGAGAGAGTGAGTGATGGTTTGAGGGGCAAAGCAGCAGGAGATCCCTGTTAGATAAACAGAAGGATCTTCATTTCAGAAATCAATTGGGTGTATGTGTGAGGGTGGGCGGCAAGAGAAGGAAGCCGCCCCCTCTCTTTCCCCTCTAAAATCTCTTCCTCCTGTGAAGTTGTTACAAATTAAAATAAGAATTAAAGAAGTATTCTCTTAAAAGATTGAAGCGGTTCCTCGACCCCCTTTTTTCCTTCCCAGTGGATGGAGGGGGGCAGAAATGATCTACAACAACAATAATCCCCACCCACCCACCCCAAGGGAAAGTTACCTACCCCTATTGAATCATGAGTCCCAGAGTCAAAATCTCTTCCGCCTGGTCCATTGGGACGTGTAGGTCTGGCTTTTGTTCAGTCTTCCTGGGTAAGTAATGGCATCAAGTTGAGAAGGGTGGGTGGGTGAGAGGAGGAGGAGGAGGAGGAAGGAAGGAAATGCCCCCCTCCTCTCCTCTGCAGGCTTTAAGTTGAGTTCTTGCCCTTGGCTTAGCTGAGGCTGCTGGAGGCGAAGCAGTGTGGCTTGGGAGAAGGGATCGGGCCCCTTGGCCCAACCATAGAGTCCTGGGTCTTTGCTGTGATCCAGGGAGAAGAGATCCCCTTCCTTCCTCTCTCTCTCTCTCTCTCTCTCCCTCCTTTTCTCTCTCTCTCTCTGCCTCCTTCCAAAGCTTCTGGCGGCCTCTCAATAGACTGCATGTTGGCAGCTGTCTACACTCCAAAGCCTTATGCAGTGACCTCCGACGTCACAGCCCCCGCCAGCCAATCAGCATCACCGCTCCCCCCCCCATCCCTGTCTGAAAACACATCAGAGCATCCTTCTCCGAGCTGAGACGGTACAGCGAGACCCTTTTATAATAGGGGGGAAAAATAAGAGGAAGAGACCCATTCGCGGTACAGGTTTTTTTGGGGAGGGGGGTGTCAGATTCCCCCCCCCGTATTTTGTAGTATTTAGCAGACCTCGAGAAATGTATTGTTTTGATGTGCCTATTTATTTATTTATTTATTTAATTTTCTTTGTGTGTGTGTGTGTGTGTTTTTTTAACTTCCCTGAAGTTTATGTGGTGGTGATGGGACGGTAGGGGGAAACTTTAAAGGGAGTTAAGCCGAGGAATGGCAGGTGTCAAAAGTGACACCACTCCGACAAGGGATCCAAACCGGTAGGTTATTCCCGCCCCCCTCGATGAGGGCTAAAGCAGTTCCTTTTACTTTTCAAGTTCTAAAATGTATGGCATTAATTTTCTTTTTTGAGGGGGCGCGGTGAGAAATAAATGGATTATTCTGCATGTTGGCGAGTTAATGTTTTTTCTTATATATGTATACTGTATAAGTTAACCCCCCCCCCCCAAGTATATTGAAAGTGACGT
Organism: Furcifer pardalis; assembly: GCA_030440675.1. Taxonomy (NCBI): domain Eukaryota; kingdom Metazoa; phylum Chordata; class Lepidosauria; order Squamata; family Chamaeleonidae; genus Furcifer; species Furcifer pardalis. The sequence goes on along the minus strand of CP126891.1, from coordinate 25,052,253 downwards.
AAGTAAGGGTGGGAAGGTTTTCTAGGAAGAAAGAGTTATGGTTAATCTCTCTACATATTTTAAGCAGGTTTGGGGGTGTGGCGGTGGCAGAGACAAAGCATTTCATGGGATACATCGACTGCGCCTTAAGAAATGCCCCCCCCCAGTTGTTTTGGTGTGGGGTAGGGCTCTGTTCTGGTCTGGACTCTCACATTTTGGCTTGTTTGTGTACAAAATGGAATGGAGCATCATTCAGCGATGGGGAGGGGGAAAGGAAAATACAGGTTTGTTTGTGTATTTGTTTGTGTGTGTTTGTGTTCACAGTGACATAACCATCTTTCTGGCTAAAACGTTGGTCCTGAATGCCTTTCCTGGAAATAACCCCCTCCCCCTGTCTGTAGTGGAAGAGAGAGGCTTTAGGGACTCTCACTCGAGTGCTATCCTATCTCCTACTTGCAATTCCGGACGCTCACTCAAGTGCCATCCTGTCTCCTACTTACCCAAGAGTGGGCACTGTTAAACTCTATGCGACTTGCTTCTGAGTAGGCATAGCTCTGCGCCAGAAACTGATTGATACGCCAGTCCCAAGGTTTCTTAGGCTGAGAAAGCAAAATCTAATCTCTTTGGTTTTTTAATTTGATTTTAATGGATAGTTGAATCTGTCTTTTATCGTGTCTGATGATCGTAAGCCGCCTTGAGCACTACCTAAATATTGGAAGGATGAGGCATAAAGGGGATAAATGACTGTAAATAAACATTTTTCAAATGATACCTTTTAAGGAGATTTTGGTGGTACAGAGAGGATTGTCTTCAACATGTTTTTTTTAAAACATCTGATCTATTTTTAAACACTTGCTCCCATCTGTTCAATGGTGCACATGTGTTTTGTGTTGTATGCCTGGTTGAAAATATATATACAGTAGAACTCTAGACTATAGGGTTGAATTATAAATAGATTTATGATTAAAATTTGTACAGACTGCGGTATATAAAAATACAGGCACTTATACATACCCCGTTCTATTTACTCTCATTTTGATGTACATCTAATGTGTCGGAAATTGACTGGACTTTGGGAGATCGATGTAGGACTTTGCAATAAAGGGACAGAAAGAATTTACAAATCTCTTAATCCAGACAGCACTTGTTGATGCGGGGGGGGGGGGAGTCCTTTTTCCAGTTTCCACCTATCCACCACGGAATAGGTTTTATGAAAATTTCAAATTCCTCTGTCTAACAGAAGCATGAACCACTTAGAAAATCTCCTGCCTCTAGGACAGATTTCGGTCCAGAGAATCTTCTTTGAGAGAACATTAGTGTTATTTTTAAAGAAGTCTAGATTTAAATACCCCCCCCCCCTTCAGTTCCGTCCTGGTTCAAACAACACCTAGATGAGCACAGCTTAAGAATTTCACAGGTACACGAGATTTTACCATCTTCTCTTCTCTTCTTCTTCTTAGAGTAATTATTTTATAAATAAGATGCAATAAGTAACAATAAGACATATTACTACAAATTAATGTATTTGTAATTTTCTCCACTGACAATGAAAACAATAACTAAATAACACAATAAGGACTCCATAAAAACAAGCAGTAAAAATGATAATGTCATATTTTGTATATTTTAGGTTTGTTTTATGGAGCAGATGGTTCCTAACATTTTCTGCTGTTTTATACCATTTATTTCAAACTGAAATGTAAACATATTTTGACAAATCAAGATTTCTCAAAAATGTTCAATGCACAAAAGTTTAAATATATTAGCATCTGACTGCTCTGCTAGTAGTGTAAATTGCACTGAGTTTGGGAGGTACCTTTAATTTCAGTTGAAAAGAATGTCTTGTATTTTGTGTCAAGTTGTTTTAAGACCTAGTTGCCAGTTTTTGTGTGCCAAAACACACAAAGAAAACAAACGAACAGGCCAAACCTGTGGTCGAGTGTCTGTCCTGAAGTGTTAAAGCAACGGGAAGAAGGAGAAAAGGTTGTTTTGTTTGTTTTAAGAGTAGGAATGTAGAGAGAAAGTTAAAACAGAGGTTTCTTCGGGTTCAAATCAATTCATTAAGTTTACACAAAAAACTGATAGGCCCGCTTCAATTTTCCACACTTTTAAAAAATTGTGGAATAAGCCTGTCCCGAAAGCTTGTAGAATTCAAGATTGCTTTAAAAAAATACACTAATACGGATTAATAACCTCCTACTGTATTGTAGAAGACAGGCGGACGGACCTTTTCCAACACGCTCTAGCCAGATTCACAACCCGGAGCGAAGCCTGAAAGATTTATATTCTAATCTCATTCTGCAGATTTCTCAGCAGAAGACGTTTCTTTCCAAACCGTGACTTTGACATAACAATAACTCGACCTGCTCGCAAACCGATTAAGCCGATGCTGTTTTTCATGGAGTGGGGCTGCCTGCCAATATTCCCGTTCAAATCCATAGGACTTGTTCGGAAATAAATGATTTTTTTTTTAAAGAAAGAGGCGATGAGAAGGTGGGTGGCGAGAGATCGAGGTGTTAAGGCCCGATCCCGACAGACCAACAGCCACAATCTATGCGTGTTTACGCAGAAGTTTCTCCGGCGTGCCTAGGATTGAGTAACAAAACTGTGGATTTACTAGGAGAGTCGCTCTTACGGATTTTAGGCGGCTTCCTTCTTCAAGGGACTTAATTTACACGAAGTCTTCGAACCCTGTGTGTGTGTGTGTGTGTGTGTGTGTGTGTGTGAGAGAGAGAGAGAGAGAGAGAGAGAAAGAGAGGAGTTTTGCATTGAAAACTTCTGACGTAACTTCGTGGGTTCTGTGTTTCTGGCCACAGATTGTCTGCTGCCTGACTTGTGGCTTCTCGCTCTCTTTATAGTAAAATTTGCAATATTATTGGATAGGCAGTGGTGGTGTGTTAGTTAATTACTTCTAAAGCTCCTGCCTAGGATTCCCTCAAATCAATGAAAAAAAAAATGCAAGGGTTCCTGTTTAGGCTTTTCAAATCAGGAGGTAAAGAGAAATCTCAAAGAAGGGGCTTTTTTAAAAAAATCGTGTCAGAAATTATTCTGGATTGAAAGGTTTTCGGCTGGAGAAATTCCGCTCAAGGGATGCCCGAATGAGGCCACTTTCATGTCCCCAAGAGCTGGGACAGAGACGGGCGCTCAGTCCATCATGCAGTACCCGGGTCTGCCGACTTGCCGGCCTTCAAGGCGAGCTTAAACAATGGGATAAAAAGAAAAGAAAAGAAAATTGAGTTGGGGGGGAGGAGAGGAGGAGGTGTTGTGGGGGCGAGAGGGAGAAAAGAAAAAAATTAAAAGAAATGACCAAAAGAGGATTTTTTTTAAAAAAAGGGCACCCAGCAAATAAGGCGAAAAGGAGATGGAGGGAAAGAATGTGGGGGGGGGAGAGGAAGAGAGAAGGTAGAAAAGGCAAAGAGAAAGGGGGAAAAAGAAGAGGAAGATCGAGGAAACCAGAACTGAAGGAAAAAAGGAGAAGAGGGAGATGGGGAAAACAGAAGAAAAATAGAGGAGTTAAGGAGGGCTGGAGAGAAAAAGGCGAGCGGGAGTGTGGGAAAGAGAGCAGACCTAGTGATCAATGGTCTTCTCCATTCACTCCTGCTTCCCACTTGTGCCGTGAAGCGAACACACACACACACGCACGAACACCGCTCCATTCATTTCCTCTTCTCTTCGCCTCCGCCTCCTGCCCACCGGGGCTTTCTCGCCCCCGTCCTTCCAAGGCGACAGCTGCCCCAGCGGTGCCAAGGGAGCCCTTCGCCTTTGACTCCAGGGCCGCCCAAGTGAAAAGTGCGGATGGGGAGATGAATAAGGCACGGGGGATGAGCATCGGATGCCCCCTCCCCACGCCGGATCGGTGGGGCGGGATGGGAGAAGAGAGAAACCAGTATAAACCACAGCTGGCCTGGTCCCACTGCCAAAGCTAGGCTCCCAGCAAAGAGCAGCCGTGGGGGTGGGGACGGGCTGGGAACGCCACCCTACCTGTCCCTCTGTCTGCCTGCCTCCAACTACTTTGCTCCATTCCATCTCTCTTTCAAATCATTAAAGAGAGATTGGCTCATCATCATCAACAACCACAAGAAGGAAAGTTAATATAGGAGGCAATTCCCTTTTAACACATTCCCCTGGAACAGGGATTATCAACCTGTGGTCCACAGCATCATTTCATGTGGTCCCCCACCACCTCCACCACACCAGGAAGTGCCATATGATAGAGGAAGGGCAAAATTGCCATCCAGCCCCAAAGCTGTCTGAGGGAGTGTGACTCAGGCCCTAGCTTAAAATGGATGAGAAGTCCTGCTCTAGAACAATGGTTCCCAATGTGGAGCCCTGGCCCCACAGGGGGGCTTCAATTCCCAGAAGTCTAAGTCAGTCCATTGGCTGATCAGTGCTTTGGGGAATTGACTTAGGCTTCTGGGAATTGAAGACCAAAAACCAAAGGTTGGGAAACAGTGGTCTAGAAGTAAGTCATGGTTTTTTGTTTGTTAGGGCTCACTACCTCATTACACAATTTACCTAAGAGTAATCCTGACTGTGGTGGGTTAGTGGTTAAGACACTGAGCTTGGTAACCCAGCCTAGAGTTGGATACAACTGGTTTTGAGCAAGGAAGACCTTTACCTAATTCTGATTGAATTGAATAGGTCTTAGTTGCTTCTAAGGAAACACATATGGAAAGGGACCACTGGTCAATGAAATGGGCAGGCCTAATTGAATAGGCAAGGTCATTTTCTACCTCTTTCCTGCACATACACTCCGACTTTCCAGGCTGTTACAAGTCTGGTGTGTTTCTGTAGCATGGGAATGTAAATTCAATAGAACTGTTCCCCACAGATTCTACTTCAACATCCATGATCTTCAGACAGGGTGGCCATTAAGATAATGGGAGATGTAGTGTAACACATCTGGAGCAATATATTAAGGAAGAAGGCAGAAATCTATTGAAGCCTAGGTAGATAGGAAGGAAGGAAGGAAGGAAGGAAGGAAGTAAGGAAGGAAGGAAGGAAGGAAGAAAAAAGGTTAAGTAACACAAGGTATGATCAGCTAAGGAAAAATTGCATAAATATATATTGTTGTGTTTTTTCTTGTTGGAATATTTATCCTTTCCTCCTCAAAGTAGAAGTAACATTGATTCTTATTCTGCTACATCCTTGAAGATTTACTAGTTCATTGATCAAGCAGGAGAAAGAACAAAAGAAGTTAATTCACTCTATCATGGAGTGTTTATTTTATTTATCTGCTGCCTCTCAGAGTGGCACATAGAGACACTTCTTCCTTTCCCTATTGTAATATCTTCACAACAGTCTTGTGAAGTCGGTGAGGCTAAGAAATGGTAACCTGGCCAGGGATAAAGTGTATGATTGTCCCATCCTGCTTTAACCTACTCTGCTGCTTTGCCTATTTAGCCCAGTATAGTCTGGCAGGAATTCGCCAAGATCTCAGCTAGAAGATCTCAGCTATGAAAAACTTTGAAAAGTAAATATCCAGGTTGATCTGGATTTAGTTCTAGAAAATTGCCAGCATAAGGCCATCAGAAAGTTTGGGAACTAAGGTTCACAGAAGTATACGATAACATAATGACAATGGATATCTCTCTGGTACAGCATGAAACTAACAGAGGACAGTTGGCTGTTTGATAAGTTACTTTGAAAAGAGTTAGTATATTATAAAAAGCTTGAATAATCACAGAGGGGAGATGGGAACAGGCAAGGTTAGCCAGAAGATTAAAATGAGACCTGGTTATTTGAAGGATTAGAAATAGCAAATAGCAATTACATTTATATACCGCCCCATAGTGGTCTCTCTGGACTGTTCACAATGTAATGAGCATTTTGCCCACAACATGCTGGGCACTCATTTTACCGACCTCAGAAGGATAGAAGGCTGAGTCAACCTTGTGTCCTGGTCAGGATCGAAGTCACAACATTCTGGTTGCAGTACAGGAATTGAACCGCTGTGCCACCAGGGCTTTTCTATATGGAATAACTTTTAGCTTAAGGCCATTCTTAGCTGTAGCCCCCCTCCAACAGTGGAATGCCCTCCCCTTGGAGACCTCAATACTGCCAAGACTGGACTCATTTTGATGCCAAGGCAAAACATAACTTATTTATTAGAGCCGCTGGGACTTGAGAATTGTAGCTTGTGCAGGTTTTAATGCAATGGATTTAAGGTTTACAAATTGTATTTTAAGCTGCTTAATTTGAAATGGTTTTAAAATCATTTTATAAGGCTCTGTAACCCGACCTGACATCCTGTTATATAGGGTGGGGTATAAATGTTTTGAATAAATACTAAGTAAATGCTACATCCAAGGGCTCTGGTGGTTTAGTGGTTAAGATGTTGAGCTTGATGATCAGCAGTTCACGACCCTGGTCCGGCATAACAGAGTGAGCACCCATTGTCTATCCCAGCTCTTGGCAACCTAGCAGTTCGAAAGCAAGAAATTGCTAGTAGATAAATAGGCAGCAGTTCGGTGGGAAAGGTACCAATGATCTGTGTGCTTCAGCATCTAGTCATGCCTGCCACATGACCACAGAAACGTCTGCACATGCAGACAGCGCTGTCTCTTTGGTTTTAAATGGAGATGAGCACCGAATCGTAGAGTCAGATGTGACTGGCTTTTGAGCAAGGGAGACCTCGATGTTGACTCTAAATGCACATTCAGAGGTTCCATTTTGGGTTGTGGTTACAGATTAAGGGAATAAACCAAAAGACCTTCTAATAAAGGATAGATAATTCTGGAAGATGAGCCTCCTTTTCATTTCCCTTAACCTGTCTTCTCCTTCTGTGTCTAAGCAGGAAATGTACTGCTCTAAATTTAAAAATGGAAGAAACAGTTTTTATAAACTCTGTCAACAGGGTTGATGTGGGTGATGTATTTATACTGCATGCATAGTACTTTGTGGAACATAAGAAGCTTCAAGGAGCCTACAGTCTAAAATTCCAAGCAGAAGAAGAAGAGGAAAATGGAGATGTATTTGAATGGAGAATGAATACAAGCAGATGTCAGGGGGGAATTAAAAACAATAATACACATGCCCCTTGAAATAGCCATCTTGTAGTAGTTTACTTGTGGGATACACCTCAGTGAATTAAACTTTCAGTAGCATCACAGGCCTTTTTCTTGTGTTATTGTGTTAAATGCTGTCAAATTGGAAGTGGGTTATTATCTCAAAGTAAGGGAGATATTTGAAGAGCGGTTTCCCCAGTACCATTTCTTCTCCTCCTGTCAGTTCCCATGAGTTAGCAGGATTCAAACTCAAGTCTGCTGAGTCTTAGTCAATCTCTCTATCCCAGTGATGGAGAACGTTTTAGAGACAAAGTACCAAAACTGCAACCCAAAACCCACTTGTTTATTGCAAAGTGCCAATATAGCATCAGGGGAGGAAGGAAACAATCCCATTGGGCTTCTGGGCAGAGGGGCGGGGCAAACTCTGTGGTGTGGGAAGGGAGGAAGCTCTCCCATTGGGCTGCTGGGCAGAAGGGTGGAGTGAACTCTGTGCTGGGGGAGGGAAGAAGTGCTCCCATTGGGCTGCTAGGGAGAGGTGTGGAGCATACTCTGTGCTGGGGTGACTGCACACGTGTCATAGGTTTGCCACCACTGCTGTATCCATTACACCACACTGGGTATTTCTACTCAGAACTCAATCTCATAGAACTGAACTGGACATAATGTACAGAGAAGTGATTACAGGGCCACAGTCTTTATTCCCACCACCAAAAGCAATGAAAGATTTAATCCTCTTTTATCTTTCTCCTCTTTTTAAAATCTTTCTCTATTAAAAAAAATTAAAACCCAAATGGTTTACTAAGTGAGGCTTAATGACCTCAAGATTATCACTGTTGGTGATACTATAGCTTGATCTAAAGTTATATGTGCCTATTTGTTTTATACATTTGTAGGGACTGCAGTGGTTAAGATGTTGAAATTGACGACTGGAAGGTCAGCAGGCAGGGCAGTAGCAGGCTGGGGAGGGGAACCCTCCTGAGAGTAACCTCCCCCCCCATCCCATGGTGCCAATGTTATACTTGTGATTGTGACATTGTTGCCCCTCCTGAATTTTTTTTGCCCCCTCCTGGAACCCCCTCCAATCTAGAATCATGGCTACAGCCCTGTCAGCAGGTCAGCAGTTCGAGACCCAAGTGCTGCAATATGGAGTGAGATCCCATCACTTGTCCCTGCTTCTGCCAACCTAGCAGTTCAAAAGCAAAAAAATTGCAAGTAGACAAATAGGTACCAATTTTGGTGGGAAGGTAACAGTGTTCCATGCACTTTGGTGTCTAGTTATGCCTGCCACATGTCCATGGAAATGTCTGCAGATGCAGACAGTGCTGGCTCTTTAGATATCAATGGAGATGAGCACCAAACCCTAGAGCCAGATACGACGAGCTTTTGAGTAAGGGCGACCTTTATCTTTACCTGTCCTCAGTCTTTCAATTCAAAGTGAAACCATCTAAAACTGCAGCACACAATCTCAAAACAAACAGTTTACACTCCTGTTTTACCTTTATCATTAGCTTCCGTCTCCTTAGGTAGAGGATTCATTGGGTTAGCTTTTCTACCAAAATAAGCTTGGCCAGATCAAACCAAAGGATCCAATTTGATCTGCTATTCTGCTGCCGACAAAGGACAGCCGAACAATAATATCATTTTGGGAAGTTCATAAACAGGGTGTGAAGACATTTGATATCCTTTGCCTATTTAGCCAGACTCTGTGTTGGCTATTTTAGCAAATGATGACATTTCTTTTTGGCTTAGGGCTGATGTTTTGAGAATATCCTTCAAGTGCAATGTAGGCAGACTTACCCAGGAGTGAAATGATCTCAGAGTTGATGACGAAAGGGGTTTTCCTTCTTCTGCATGCTGTTCATTGTCTGGCCTTTTAAAAGAAAAGTACAGTTGTACCTCGCTTAAAGAGTATAATGGGATTGCTCTTTAAGTGAGTTTACTCTTTAAGCAAAACACCATTGAAGTGATCAGTTGTGACTTCTGGGGTGGGTGGGATTGCGAACCCCGATTTAGTTGTTAAGCGAGTTTTTAGTTGGTTTTGTTTGTTAAGTGAGGTGCCAATTCAGAGAAAATGCTGCTCTTTAAGCAAGTTACTCTCTAAGCGAGGCACTCTTTATGCAAGGTTTCACTGTAGTTGTTAATTTGTTTTCAAAAGGAACAATCCTCTTTCCCATTTTCTAAACAAAGTTGGTGAATATTTTCTCCCTTGTGCACTGGGGTGAAGCTTTTGGGTTACAGGGTATAACGAAACAGGTTAAGAGATACCGGATATGCAACTTCTGGAAAAAGGCCCAGCAAAGGCTATGATTAACCAAGGGGGGCTTTTAAAACACATGAACCTCTCTCTTAATGATTTTAGGAACCTGTAAGAGCAGTAGTCCGGAAAGCACTTCCCTCGCAAAAACTGCTAAAGCAAATCTGCCTTTTGATCAGATGAGTTTTGAAGGGTTGCACTGATTTATTGTTAGGACTTCCTGCCGACGACTCCTTTAGTTTGGTCATTCATTTGGGAAGGGTGTGAAGAAAGTGCAGAGAATAGAAGAAGGTGGTTTCCTGGTTTTATTCAGCCTGGATCATGTGCAAGATAGTGTGTGAATGTGTGTGTCAAAAAAATGACATGAGCCTCTCTCTCTCTCTCTCTCTGTGTGTGTGTGTGTGTGTGTGTGTGTGTGTGTGTGTGTGTGTGTGTGTGAGAGAGAGAGAGAGAGAGAGAGAGAGAATGAATACTGTATATGCAAAGGGTTAGATGAGTTTTTTCACAATTCTCTTCTATAGAAAAGTGGTTTATTTGTGGTCTATGCAGCATTAGTCATACTCCTGCAATAACTACAATAATGAGATTGCCCTTCTTTATTTCCTTCGCAAATTATCTGTCAAATAGAGAGATAAAACATAATTTGGCAAATGAATATCCCCCTCCCACCTGAGAGTTAGAAACCTGTGGGTTCTCTTGAGATTAAAATTTTGTTGTTGTCGTTCAGTCCCATAGTCCATTCTGACCCTTTGTGACCCCCTGGACCATTGCATTCCTTCTTTCCTCTGCTTTTTAAAGAGCCTAATCATACAATCACCTTGCTTTCTTCTTTTCTTTTGGTATGGTTTTCCTTGCTGCCTCCTGTATGATGTCCCACACCTCTGTCCATAATTCTTCTGGCACTCTGTCTATCGGGTCTAAGCCATTAAATCTGTTCCACACATCCACTGTGTATTCCTTAGGAATGTTGTCTAGGTTAGTGGTTCCCAACAAGGGGTACACAGCCCACTAGTGGACTTCAATTCCCAGAAGCCTAAGTCAGTACATTGGCTGATCAGTGCTTTGGGGAAATGACTTAGGCTTCTGGGAATTGAAGTCCAAAAACCAGCATTAGGGAAACACTGGTCTAGGTCATACCTGTCTGGCCTAATTGTTTTCCCTATTTTCTTTAGTCTAAGCCTGGATTTTGCAATCACTAGCTTTTGATCTGAGCCACAGTCTGCTCCAGGTCTTGTTTTTGCTGCTTGTATGGAGATTCTCCATCTTTGGCTGCAGAGTATGTAATCAATCTGGTTTCATTGTTGGCCATCTGGTGATGTCCATGTGTAAAGTCTCTTCTTGTGTTGCTGGAAGAGGATGTTTGCTATGACCAGTGCGTTATCTTGGCAGAACTCTATTAGCCTTTGCCCTGCTTCATTTTGTGTTCTAAGACCAAACTTGCCTGTTATTTCATTTACTTTTTGATTTCCTACTTTGGCATTCCAATCTCCTATGATAATGTGGATATCATTTCTTGGTGTCTGTTCTATGAGGTGTTGTAGGTCTTCATAGAACTGATCAACTATGAAAAAACAATATCCATCTTCATAAAAATGTGACACTTGTTATGCAGTAGAGCTCTAACTCTCACTGCAAAGATCCGAATAGTGAGATGTTACATATTCCCAGTGTTGCTATATGGAATCGAAGCTTGGACATTGGCTAAAGCATCTGAAGGATATCATGAGTTGATCATGTCACTAATGTAGAAGTGTTGCACCGGGTGGATAAAGAACAAGAACTGTTTTAAGACCATTAAGCAAAGAAAGCTCCAATACCTTGGGCATATTGTGAAGAATGACATGAAATATAGAATACTCCAACTCGTTATGCAAGGAAAGATCCTTGGGAACAGGGCCGAAGCTAGGATTCTAGATGTGGGTGGGTGAATATTTTTTCAGGATGGGTAACAGTCTCTTTTCAATGCATTCCTATGGGAAATCACACCTTGCCAGGGTAGGCAAACTGCTAACTCAAGGTGGGTCAAGCCTGCCCTGGTCCATCTCTGGCTACGCACAGTAAACCCATTCATGTGGCTTCACAGAGACTTGGATTTCTGGGAACTGAAATCCGTGAATGCCTGGAGTGTCAGTAAACCCATTCGTGTGGCTTCACAGAGACTTGGGATTCTGGGAATTAAAGTCCAAGAACACCTGGAGTGCCAAGGTTTGCCATCACTGCTCTATCCACTGCACCATGCTGGATATCAGAGAGGTAGCACAATTCATCAAACGAAGTTTGAATATACATTTTTGATTGAATATATATTTTGAATTGATTGAATATATATTTTGAAAGCATAATTCCAAGATGAATGGGGTAACTTTTCTGCTCCAAAAAAATGCTTGTTCTTTCCTGATCCCTGCATTTAGCTCCCCAGTGTGAAGTCTACCGACTTCACAGGTCACTGTTTTAACAGGATCTCTCACATCCTCTTTCCTCATTTCTATCCTCTTTTATCCCCTCCTACCAATTCCTAACCCACTGCTTTGAATCCATGCAATTTGATCTTTCTCCTTTCCGTAAGCTAGGTAGGATGTGGTCTAGACAGAAAAAGTCTAGCACATTTTTCTGTGTCAATTTCAAAATTGCCAGCTGAAGTGTACTTGGGGATGAACTATCTCAACATTCAACTCCTCAGTCTAGATGACAATTCCCTGCTTCCTAAAGTGCAAATTGTTAGAAAACATCATTCCTTTCAACACAGTGGAGTTCTTTCTCTGTCAGCAACTTCCTTGCCCCCCACCCCACCCCCAGTGGTGCAAATTCTCCAGGGTCTTAAATCTCCAAGGCTGAGCCCTGTGGAGAAATTACACTGTGACTACCAGAGAGAAAAAAATGTATCTGTGAGTAATGATGAAGTTTGCCTCCTATCACAATATGCTAAATTAGTTTCAACTTTACTCTTTGTCTAGGCTACTTAATTACTTTGAAGAGGGAAATATACTTCTTTAAAATAGTCTTCTAAGGGAGAGGCAGCCAAGTGGAAGTTGGAAGGCCAGGAGTTCATTTTCTCTTTTCATATGTAACATGACCGTTCACCCTTGCTTGAAAGCCAGTCGTATCCGACTCTGGGTTCAGTGTTCATCTCTGTTTATAGCCAAAGAGCCAGCGTTGTCTGTTTCTGCAGACATTTCCATGGACATGTGGCAGGCACGATTAGACACCGGAGTGCACAGAATGCTGTTTACCTTTCCTCAACAAAGTGATACCTATTTATCTACTTGCAATGTCTTGCTTTCAAACTGCTAGGTTGGCAGGAGCTGGGACAGAGACCAGGATTTTGAACTGCTGACATGTCAAACCTTCCACTCATCAAATTCAGTGTCTTAACCACTAAGCCACCACAGTCTTCTCTTCCTACTTATGTCTAAAACATAACGTAACAGGAAAACAACAGGTGGTACAGCAGAGACCTTCCAGTACTATTGGATTCTGATTCCCATCCCATCTAGTCTGCTTGGACCAGGGATTCTCAACCTGACGCTTGCAGGCCTGATGTAGCCCATGGTACCATTCCATGTGGCCCCCCACTGCCTCCACCACACCAGGAAGTGCCATGTGGTGGAGGAAGGGCAAAATGGCCATCCGGCCCCCAAAGCTGTGTGAGGGAGAGTGACCTGGCCCCCGGCTTAAAATGGTTGAGAACTCCTGGCTTGGACAATAGTGTGAGATGACAGAAGTAGTATTTCATTAACATCTGGGGGAACATCAGTTCCTCTTTCCATGGTACTGAGTTAATTACAACATAGAAGGCCTGCGTGTTATTGCCACAGACCTCGTTCAATTCTCCTCAGTCTTCTAAATCCGTAAAATAGGCATAATAAAGAGAGGCAAGATAGAACAAGATTACTTGAGAATTAAAAGCTATACAAAAATAGTCATATTTTCTTTAATGAACAAAAAATCTGTTTCTTTAATGTTGCTCAACAGGCAACTTAATCTGCCTATCTACATACCTGAGGATTAAGTTTCATCTTCTAAAGAGATTTTCTGATGGGGAGCGTTTAGCATCTGAATTTCTGCCTCTTATTTGCACTTTAAGTCATATAAAATATGCTTTTAAACAAAGTACGCCTATTATACATAGGGGGTGAGTCAAAGAGCAGGGAATCTATATGGGAGCATGGCTTCTTTTTCCAGTATTTACTATATCTAGAAAATCGTGTTCAGTTTTCTCTCCAATGTTAAAAATCTCTTATCCTTCTTGTCTCTTAGTAGATCCAGTTTCCTTGCTTCTTACAATGAGTTTGTAAAGTAGGTCATTCAATGCCTTATGTAGCACTTATGGCCTAGAAAAAAGAGGTTTAGAGGATCACCTTCTCTGACCTCCAAACCATTTACTTTACTCCATGAGATGTGTGGTTCCTGGAGAAAGCAAAAGGTATGTCTCATCCCAAAAATTTACCAGGATTTCTTTCTGTCATCCCTCTTAAACCTTGAGATCTGTATATGCCGGGGTTTCCCAAACTTTTTATGCTGCAGGCCTGACCATGCCCCCAAGACAGCTGAGCGGGCCTGACCATGCCCCTGGAAGCAGAAGTAAATGCACCAGCTTCTGTGTTTATGACAGCGGTAGGCACATTTATGGCTGACATAACCATGTTTATACATGAGCAAACACATTTTACAGCTGTGTAAATGCACCCAATTCCACATCTGGGTGTGGTGACAGTGGGCCACATAAAATGGTGCCACAGGCTGGGTCTGGCCCATGGGCCGTAAGTTCGGAACCCCTGTTGTATGCAGCTTTCCTGGCTAGATTAATGTAAAGGCAGGACTCCAGTGCCATAGGTCCTATCCAGGTCAAGTGATGCTCTCTGCTTAGGTACCAGATGTTAGAAGGCTGTGTGATGCTATGCTGGTTGTTCTCCAAGCCAGCCTGTTGCCTTCAAGCTCAGGTGACATTTTCCTAATTTCAGTTTTGAAGTAGTAGCCATGTTAGTTTGTGGAGAAAAGAAACAAAAGAAAACAAAAGTAGGAGAGGGAGGAGAAGGAGGAGCCGTATGGTGGAATGACCCAGCCTGGGGCTGATAAGAACTTTGTGTGCTGAAAGGACTCAGGACCAGAAAGTGACTCATGGAATTGGATTAGTGGTATGGGTGTCGAGCTGTCATAGGAAAGGCAGATGGAAGGCTATTGCATTATATTGGAAGAAGGAGGAGGAGGAGGAGACAGTGATGTTATGTGGCTTGAAATCAGACAAACTGAACCAATTTCCCTATTCTCCAAGTACCACTGGAGGAAGCAAACTTGATGACGAAGCCCTGCATCTCTTGCTGTTCAACAACCCGGTAATATTTTCATACTGCAAACACCACAGGCAAACATATTTGGGATGTTAGAGGGAACTCAGAACTCCTCAATTATTCATATTATTTGCCCATCTGCTTGTAATCTGAAGAGCAGATTCAAAATTAATAGGGTGTGTATTAAATATATATTTACGTTACATTGTTCTCTCCTCAATCTCTCCTTTCTTCCTCTCTTGGTTTCGGTGTAGGCCAGACTAGATCCTTTCTGACTCCAGATTAATTCATCTGATTCTGGAGCAACTGCAATGCCCTTGGATTTTTACATTTAAGCAGCAGTTTGGGGTGGGGTGGGGTGGGGTGGGGGAAGCAGGCCAGGACAAAGCTGTGGGGGGGGGGGAGTTCAATTAAAAAGGTGACTAAAAAGGAGACTGCAGTGGTTTAGTGGTTAAGACTTGGAACTTGAGGACTGGAAGGTCGGGTGGTCAGCCGTTCTGCATGATGGAGTGAGCTTCCGTCTAGCAGTTCGAAAGCAAGAAATTGCAAGTAGATAAATAGGTACCACTTTGGCTGGGAAGGTAAACAGCATTTTGTGCAATCTGGTGTCTAGTCATGCCTGCCACATGTCCATGGAAATGTCTGCAGATGCTCTTTGGCTCCAAATGGAAATGAGCACTGAACCCTAGAGTCAGATACAGCTGGCTTTCAAGAAAGGGCGACCTTTACCTAAAAAGGAGACGGGTTGAAATAACTTTGCTGAAATATTGGAGACTTTTAAATTGAGATGAAAAAGACTAAAAATGAAACTCATCATTATATTCAAATGTGGAGGAATATAGCTGTTGGCTGTGTATTTCTAGGGGAAACTGGCTTTGATGAAGATTGATTCTAAGCTTTAGAGAGAAACTACTGATTCCAGTTCCCTTTTAGCCACAGAGCTTGGTGACTAAACATGCAACAGTCATTCCTTCCCACACTAGCAACCTACCTCACAAGGTTAAGGTGTGGTTAAATGTATCTTGAAAACCTTATTATGGTCTTTATAAATCAATTTTGATTTGATGACTCATAAGAAGACAATATTATTTTTTAAAAAAATACAGTTTGGAAGAAAAAAGTTTTTATCCTCAGTCTTTTCCATCTGCAGTATGGGCATAAATATCCTGGATTAGGGGCTGTGGTGGCCCAGTGGTTAAGAAGCTTGCCTTGTTAGCTGGAAGGCTGGCAAGTTGGCAGTTCAAGACCTGGGTACTGCATGACAGGATGAGCACCCATCTCTGTCCCAGCTCTTGGGGACATGAAAGGAGTCTCATTTGGGTGGACACTGAGTGGAGTTTCTCCCGCAAAAATCCTTTCAAACCGGAATAATTTCTGACATGATACATTCTGTATTGAATCTAGTTATTTCTAACAAAAGCATCCTTACAGAAAATAAATGGTGAATGGCAAGTGATTTTGTTGTTGTTGTAAGTCCCATAAATTCAATGGGTCTCCTTTAGCAGAATAATAGCAATTGAGTTTAGCCACTGGTTTTCATAGCACTTTTACTTTAAAGGGTTTCAGTTTGAATCTGCATGCAGGATGCTTTGAATATACAAAGCTCTGTATTTAGTGTTAAGCACTGCTATACTAAGGAATATAGGCAGATGCTACAAGCATCTTAAAGTATCAGGGGGAAACTAATAAAACAAAGCAATCACATGTATATACCACCCCATAGCACTTAGCGCACTCTCTCGGCAGTTCACAAGTTAATTAGCATTTTGCCCCCAGCATGCTAGGGACTTATTTTACTGACCTCTGAAGGCTAGAAGACGGAGTCAACATTGAGACCTGGTCAGGATTGAACTCACATCCTTTTTGTGTATATGCCAAAAGTTTGAAAGCAAACAAAAGTGGAGGAAGGAGAGAAAAATCAAAGCAGGGAAAAGTAGGGGAAGAGGAATTGACAATAAGGTGGGGGAAAGGATGAAGCAAAATTCAGGGAATCTGTGTGCCATCCATCTTCATTGTCTTCATATGTGGAAGAGCAGCCCCGGCATAAGGAAAAGCCACTATCAAAGTCTCAGCTTTATTTTATATCCTATAGATCAGGAGGAAGGCAAACCTTTATTTTCGCCCAGAGACTGATATTTTATTTCTCTCTTACGGTTTTATGTGTGAGAGATGTCAAAAAAGCTAAAATAGATTGCTAATGCATAAGCAAGAGGCAGCCGGTTTGGCATGCTCCGTGTCATGAGGTCTCCTGGGGGGAACAGGTTGGGGATTTAAGGCTGAAGGGAGACACTGGGGGGGATTTTCTGCTAAAACATCTCTCTTCATAAATTCAACAGCATGGCCAGCTCAAGCAGGGAGGTGGGAGTTTGTGAAGGGAAAGGACTGGAAACGAGGCCTAAATGCTGCTTCTCCACCACCACACACAAAGGGATCAATTACTTGCCTTTCAAACTACATAACATCCCCCCCCCCCCCAATTTGTGACATTTTACTCAGGGAGTGAAGCATTGAAGTATGTTTTGCACCAAAAGCTTAAAGGCCTGGTTAAGTGTGGACTGCATCGCTGAAACAAAAAGCAAAGCAAAATATTCCCTTTCCTCTGTACATGCACAAAGTGAAGATTTCCTAGGCATACATCCCTTAGTACGGGTTACACTGGTGACTGGTTAGCCCACTGCTTCTCCTTAGATGTATGTATGCAGAGCAGCACATTTCTATTTCTAAAAAGGTAAAGGTTTCCCTTGTTCGAAAGCCATTCGTATCCGACTCTAGGGGTCAGTGCTCATCTCTGCTTCTAAGCTGAAGAGCCAGTGCTGTCTGCTTCTGCAGACGTTTCCATGGTCATGTGGCAGGCATGACTAGACACTGGAGTGCATGGAACACTGTTACCTTCCCACCGAAGTGGTCCCTATTTATCTACTTGCAATTTCTTGCTTTCGAACTGCTAGGTTGGCAGGAGCTGGGACAGAGACAGGAGCTCATTTCGTCCTGCAGTTCTTGGGAATCGAACTGCTGACCTTCCGCCTCCCAGTCAGAGTCTTAGTGACTTGAGCTTACATCTGCACAAATTCATACACCCTGTTGGACCAGACATTTTTCTGGGATGGGCAACCTCCCCCCCCCCCAATGAAATGAAGCTGCATTGATATTAAAAGTCAGCCGGAGCATTTTGCTGCAAAAAGAAGAAAATTTCCCACCTATCTCTCATCTAGCAGTGAAAATACAATAAAACAAGGAGCAGTACCATATATACTCGAATATAAGCTGACCTGGATATAAGCCAAGGTGCTTAATTTTGACCTGAAAACCTAGGAAAATAGATTGACCTGAGTACGTGTAAGCCAAGGGTGGGAAATGCAATAGCTGCTAGTGAGTTTCAATGATCAAAATTCATGAAAATATGCTAAAATTAAATCTCAATCCAGCATGGTCTTGGGACCGTTGTGGTTGTTGACCAGAGCATAAGCCATGCCCCCTTTTCGGGGCTCATTTCTGGGGCTAAAAAACTAGGTTTATACTCGAGTATATATGGTAGCTTCATAATTTGCTGTCTTGTAGCTGCCTTGCTATGCTGAATAATTGG
The DNA here is from genome assembly GCA_030440675.1 of Furcifer pardalis. Taxonomy (NCBI): domain Eukaryota; kingdom Metazoa; phylum Chordata; class Lepidosauria; order Squamata; family Chamaeleonidae; genus Furcifer; species Furcifer pardalis. The sequence continues at coordinate 25,034,142 of CP126891.1, read as the reverse complement.
TCTTGATGTGTGTGGTTTGTTCAGTCTTAGACAGACAGACAGACAGACAGACAGACAGACAGACAGACAGATCTTTTGAGTACAAACTTGACAACAAAGAAGATTAAGAGACAGTGGTGTGTATGAGAGAGAGAGAGAGAGAGAGAGAAGAAAAATAGAGAGGGAGGGAGTCAATTGTGTAGTAATAAGATGGAAGTGGTTGTACTTAATATCACAGTCTTTAGAGTAAGCACCTCCCTCCACCAAAACAAGAGGAGTCCAAAAATTCAGGCAAGCAGATCACCAAAAAGCTACTGGGGGAACCTTGACAGAACAGCAGTACCACGGACAGCTCCAGATGGAGGGACAGAATCTGGCTTCATCAAGGACTTGGAAATAAAAGTAGGCAAAGTGTGGTTATCCTTTTTAGGCTTTGGGCCTAACCATGCCCCCGGACAGCTGGCAGGGCCGGGCCACACACCCCAGAAGCAGAAGTGGGAGCATTTATGGCTGTCGTTTGCGCAGGCGCATTTTATGTCTGACATAAATGTGCCCACTTCCACTTCTGGGTGCGGCAGAGGCAGCGATGGGCCAGATGGAATGGTGTCATGGGCCGCATCCCACCCATGGGCCGCAGCTTGGTAACCCCTGCATTAGGCTGTGCAGGAAAATGATTGTAGCCACTGATTTAGAGAAAGGACATTGGGAAGAGTGGTTTTGCTCATCAGCATGTTTACAATGTGACACTTCTGGACTGGAAGGATTGGCCGGCTCTATGCCATTGCCCAGAGGACTCCTGAGCATACTCGCCATGCTTTCCATTCTTCAAGGAAACTCCTTCTATATCCCTCAGGAGCAGAGATAAGACTGTCCATGCCTGTCACCTGAAACATGTGTACATTACTTCCAAGATCAGAAGCAAACTGCCTCTGCATACCAATTGCCAGGGAGCATAACAGGGATGTTGCGGTTGTGTGTCTTCAAGTCATGCTTTTGGACTTCCTCACTTGTGCATTTGCTTGGCCATAACAGGAGACAAATGTTGAAGTCTCCCCACATTTTAGAAAATGGGAATATCAATAACATAAGATAACATAGGGAATTGCTTTATACTTTTCTGTCAGGTGCTACCCAACTAATTCTGATTTATGCTGACTTCAATAGGGGATTTGAAGTATATATGATGTTGAGAGGGGACTGAGGTGGCTTAGTGGTTAAGACACTGAACTTGATGACTGGAAAGTTGGCAGGTCAGAAGTTTGAGACCTGAGTGGTTTACCATTGCTTCCCCCTCCCATGACTTTTTTTTGACTCATTAGGACTTGAACCCAAGTCTTCTGTGTCCTATTCAGTTCAGTATTATTTATTCTAACTGTCCAACTCATAAAGATAAATCTTTCCTATAAGCTACTCCCTGGTCCTTAATGGGGAATGTTCTAGTTTTAAAATATTTTAAAATATGCTTTCAAATTACTGTATCTTTATTATGTAGTTTTAATATTCTATCTATCTATCTATCTATCTATCTATCTATCTATCTATCTATCTATCTATCTATCTATCTATCTATCTATCTATCTATCTATCTATCTATCTATCTATCTATCTATATTTTAAGTATTTTGTGATCTACTTTATGTCTCTTTCTTGAAAGAAAGGTGCAATATTTACAAACACTGCAGTGGTTTAGTGGTTAAAATGCTGACCTTAAAGACCAGAAGGTAGGCAGGTCACCAGTATGAGACCCAAGTGCTGTGTGACAGAATGAACTCCCGTCATCTGTTCCAGCTCCTGCTAACCTAGCAGTTTGAAAGCAAGAAATTGCAAGTAGATAAATAGGCACCGCATTGTCAGGAAAGGTAACAGTGTTCTGTGTGCTCTGGTGTCTACTCATGCCTGCCACATGACTACACAGACAACACTGGCTCTTTGGCTATAAACGGAGACAAGAACTAAACCCTAGAGTTGGAGATGACTGACTTGCAAGCAAAGGGCGACCTTTACCTTTAAATTAATTGAACGGGCTGCCAGATACTGAATCTGGAACCATTAGCTAGTATGTCTTTCTGTTAATTGCATCCTCATGAGAAGTCTTTGTCTGAGACTTGTGGAACAGAGGAAACACACACACACACAATCCCATGAAATAAAACAATAAAACTTGAGTTTGGCTTGAAAGTCAGTCCTTAGCTAGTCTACTTCTTGAGCTCAAATCTAAATTGTATACATGATGGTGAACCTTGGCACTCCAGGTGTTCATGGACTTCAATTCCCAGAATCCCAAGTCAGCACTCCTGCTGATCAGGGCTTCTGGGAATTGAAGTTCAAGAACACCTGGAGTGCCATGGTTTGCCATCAACTGGTAGGCAGACCGAAATAATAACTGGGGTGCTCAGTCGTGAACTGGCTGCCATCTTTGGAACAGCATTCAAGGAGCAGCCCCAAGTTTCCACAGCTGCCCAGTCAGCTGTAAGAAATCCCCAAAGAATGGTGTGGCCTGTGTATCTCATATGGAAAATGGCGGTGGGTGGAGTAACAATTCCTATTGGCAGATTTGCAGGAACCTTTTGGAGAGTTAAAAATATGTCTCCCTGAGCAGCGACAATTTCTATACAATTTTAACCTCAGGGATTTGCTTAACACATTAAGTTGAAGGCTCAAAGGCCCAGAGCTATCACTTATCCCACTTCTCTCCCTTCCACCCTCCCCAGCCAACCAGCCCCATATTTTATCATTTGACTTCCTAGTTTTAAATTCATGTTATGGCAAATAATAGATGGTAATGCGTTCCCCCCATCCTCATATTAATGGCTTTTTTTCTGACAGAACTTCTGCAAGTGAGAATGATTTAGAGACGCCCTCCGAGCCTTCCTCTTCCCTGGCAGCAGTAGGCGAGAAAGTGAAATCCAGGAGACAAAAAAAAAAAATGGAATGAAATTATATGGGATAAACCAGAACTTTCCCTATTTCTCGAAATGGAAATTCAGATGGGTCATGATTGAGAGTATCCAACTGACCCAGAAAAAAAATTGAAAGCCAGGTATGCTTCTCTGGCTATAATTTCATTTTGACCTGTGACCTGGTAGGGACTGTGGTTGCTTAGTGGTTAAGATGCTGAACTTGACAAGTGGAAGGCTGGTAGGTCAGCAGTTCAAGACTTAAGTGCTGCACGATGGAGTGAACTCCTGTCTCTGTCCCAGCTCCTGCCAACCTAGGAGTTCAAAAGCAAGACATTTCAAGTAGATAAATATGTACCACTTTGGTGGGAAAAGTAACAAAATTCCATGTACTCCATGTGTCTAGTCATGCCTGCCACATGTCCATGAAATGTCTGCAGAGGCAGACAGTGCTGTCTCTTTGGCTATAAACAGAGATGAGCACTGAGCCTTAGAGTTGGATATGACTGGCTTTTGAGCAAAGGCTACCTTTATCTTTATCTTACAACCTGGTAGGATGTGTGGCTCCCTGTATCTTTTTGTGACTTCAGTTCCCATCAGCTCTGGCCAATATAGTGATTGCTTGAGGGATGATGGGAAGCTTAGTTCAACAGCTTCTGCTGGCCAAACATTCTGCACCTCTGATTAATACAAATATGTCCGGGAATCACTTTCACTAATTCTGCCCACAGTCTCATATTTAAATCAGTACAGCAGATGAGACTGTGGACTTTGAAATTAACTAGCAGTGAAGTGGATAAACTTTGATGATCAATGGTCTTTTCACCCATGGAAAAAAGTTTGACTGTGGCCCAACTTTATGGAGAGAAGCATAGTCCCTACTTTACAAGGTTGCTGTCAAAGCCAGGGGTGGCCTAAGAAGTTGTGCCACCTGAAGGAAATAACAAAAATTGTGGTTTTTTTCTGTTGTTTTGTGTAAAAAGGTCAGCTGGACGTTTTGCATCTTCCTTCACTTCCAGTTTTGATAACTTCTACAGCACCTGATAGGGCTGCCATGGCTTAGTTCAGGGGTGCCCAAACTTTTAGGGCCGTGGGCCGATCACGTGATTCAGGGAGCTGGTCACTAAGGGTTGGGGGCCAGGTGTTGCCCCAAACGCCAATTCATCCGGCCTGCAAAGCCCTCATCGCTCCCGGAAGCGGAAGTAAAACGCGCCCATATGGGCACGTTTTACTTCCGCTTCCAGGAGCGACAAGGGCTTTGCAGGCCGGATGAATTCGCGTCGGGGGCCGCACCTGGCCCCCAGGCCTTAGTTTGGGCACCACTGGCTTAGTGGTTAAGACACTGGACTTGACTATTGGAAAGCCAGTAGTTCAGCAGTTCAGGACCTGAGTGCTGAGTGAGTTTCTGTCGTTTGCTCCAGCTCCTGCTAACCAAGCAGTTTGATAGTTCTACTAGCAAAGAAATATATAAATTGGCTTGAAAGTCAGTCCTTAGCTAGTATACATTTTGAGCTCAAATCTAAACTGTATATATGATGGCGAACCTTGGCACTCCAGGTGTTCTTGGACTTCAGTTCCCATAAGCCTAAGTCAGCACTCCTGCTGATCCTACAAGTAGATAAATGGGTACTGTTTCAGCAGGAAAGGTAGCAGCATTCCATGTGCTCTGGTGACTAGTCATGCTTGTCACATGAGCGCTGGATCTTTGGCTGTAAATAGAGATGAGCAGAGATGGACGTGACTGGCTTTGCAGCAAGGAAGACCTTTACCTTTACAGCACCTGAATTCCCACGACTACTTTACACATACATACATGTGTTTGCCTCAAACACTTTGATGCCATCTTCCAACATCTTCCACTTCTTGTAGATGGTTTGCTCTGCTTATTGCCAAGAATCAGTTTGAATACTGCAGAGTGGTGTAAATGCTGAATATTGCTATGACTAAAGCTTCCTGCAAACAGATATATAATATAAAAGCCTGGGGGCTACTAAAAAAATGGCTAAAATAGGTAAAGGTCTCCCTTACTCAAAATCCAGTCGTATCCGACTCTAGAATTCAGTGCTCATCTCTGTTTATAGCCAAAGAGCCAGCACTGTCTGTGTCTGCAGATGTTTCCATGGACATATGGCAGGCATGACTAGACACTGGAGTGCACAGAACGCTGTTTAACTTCCCACTAAAGTGGTCCCTATTTATCTGCTTGCAATTTCTTGCCTTCGAACAGCTAGGTTGGCAGGAGCAGGGACAGAGACAGGGGCTCACTCTGTCATGCAGTACCCAGGAAATGAACTCTGACCTTCCAGTCAGCTAGTTCAGTGTCTTAACCACTTGAGTCACCACAGTCCCGGGTTAGAATATTGCAGTCCTAATATCCTCCTGGATACAGGCAGAGGCATCTCATAATCGTGTGATTAGCAATTTGCATGTGATAGGCAGAACCTTCTAATATGCAAATCTTAACACTTGCCATTTTCTGTGTCTTTCAGAACTTCCCTTGGAATTTAGACAACTTTTGGACAGAGGGGAAAACAGCGGGATTAATTCAGTAGTCCCAACATGTCAACAATGTACAGTTCTCAGTGAATGGAGAGACAAAGAATGATGGAGTTAAAGGGGAATTCTGGCCTATGGTTCTTTTAACTTGGCTTGCAGAAATTCTCTATGCAGTTTTCATTCCATCTTTTGCCCTTATCTCTTGTTCAAGGATCGGAGATTGGGGCCAACAGTTAATATACATATAGCCATTGAATGTTTTGTATGAAGCAATAGCTCTGGTTGCAAACTGGGGATATTAGCCATGAAAGTGGGGTCCATTGCTAAATTTTACACATGGTCACCAGTCATCAATGACAGTCTGTGATGGAAGTGGTAAGAAACTAGTGGTGTCTGAACTTTCTGCTATAACTTTTTTTCAGTAAGGCAAGGCCTCTTTACTGGAACTGGAGGGAGAAATTGTTGACAATTGTAGGGAACTCTTCCTATTTGAGAAGCTGAAGAGGATTGGGGCAGGGGAGAAGAATCAAGGAATGAATACCAGTGATGGCTAACCTTGGCAATCCAGGTGTTCTTGGACTTCAATTCCTGACCAGCAGGAATGTTGACTTGGACTTCAGGGAACTGAAGTCCAAGAACACCTGGAGTGCCAAGGTTAGCCATCACTGGACTAAACTAATATCCCAAGTCAGGCATCAAAATAATAAATAAAACAACAATGTCTAGCAACTATTATATGAAAATTTTGTATACTGGTACTCACGTTAAAGTTTGCCCTGAAAATCTTTCAAAATTGGTCCAAATTTTAAATGCATAATTTCATATTCCTTAAAAAAAACACTAACGTTTGAAAGCTTTAATTTAGAGTATAAAGAGAGAGCAAGGACTCACTGGTGGAAGACTTCAGCAGCAGAAATCTTGGCCTACTTTCCCTTTCTTTATGTTCCTTGGTGCCTCTTAATTTATTTTAATTTTTGTTGACATCAAGGATCATGTTCCATTACTTTAAGCTCCCCACTACTAATGCTGCTGTGTGACATCTATATCAAATACTTTCATGGATAGCTGTGAAACATTGGACCCTCCTGCAAGTTTGGTAACGAATCTTCTCCTTTAGTAACATAAATGCCACTTGTCATCTATCCCATCCTAGAACCCACTGCATGAACACTGTTAGAAAGAGTAAAATATTAAACATCATGGTTTGAAAAATACATCTCTTTGTGCTTTTTGCTATCATACAGCTAGCATTATTGTTTGGCTACAGGTCAAAGGCTGTAAGACAGGGGTTCCCAACCTAAGACCCGTGGGCTGGATCCGGCCCATGGTGCCATTTCGTGTGGCCTCCCGCCCTTCCAAGGGCATTCTAGATACAAAATGGTCACCCCTTTGAAGCTGTTAGGATAAAATGGCCACCCCCATCATACAGGCGGAGCAAAATGGCCGTCCGGCCCTTGATGCTGACTGAGAGAGCATGACTTGGCCCCTGGCTTGAAAAGTCTGGAACCCCTGTTATAAAAAAAAACCTGAGTGAACATTTTTAGAAAGTAGAGAGCCAAGCTGTACATTATTATTGCGTGACTGAAATATTAGTCCTCATGAATCACACAAATATTTATAATCAGCAAATAATACTCAAAAACAACTCACCCTATCCTTTTTTCTGTATAAGTTGTCTTCTTGAGATGAATGCAAAGAAAAAAAAACTCATTTCTAGTAACCATCCCCTCCTTGTTCTTGAGAAGACATTTGATGGGTGAAATGAACTTTTCTTGCTTCCTTGTGCAGAACGCTGTTAAATATGAAACATCGTTGTTTGTCAGTGATCAAATGTTAGCAAATATAAAGGAGCTGATACTGAATACAAAGTTAAATGTTCATGTCAAGGGGAGCCTGAAGTCACACCTTAAAATATTTGAGGGGAGAAAAAAAATCTGAATATTATGCCATTTTATATGCACAGCACAAGCCAGTTCTGTAGGTTAAGTTGAGAGAGTGAGAGATCACCAATGTACTTTGGTAGGGGCACAAGTGTAGTAATCTTGTGTCTCCCTTCAGTGAACATTATGAATGGAGTTTGTTTGTACTACAATGTTGGCCATCTTGATAGAGAAAGCTGATCATCGTAGTCCTTTTCTACCCACTGGTGACCATTTATCTCTTTGTGCAGTGGAAGCCATAAGAGGAACCAAAAACAAAATTAATATCTAAAACAGGGGTTCCCACAGCACCATTTCATGTGCCCCCCTCCAAGGGCATTAGAGAAACAAAATGTCTGCCCCTTTGAAACTGTTGGGACTAAATGGCTGGCAGGGCAAAATGGCCATCGGGCCCTTGAAGCTGACTGAGAGAGTGTGACCCGGCCTCAGGCTTGAAAAGGTCAGGAACCACTGGTCTAAAAGGTGAGGCCATAAAGGACTGTAGTGACTCAGTGGTTAAGACACCAGGAAGTGCCATGTGTAGCAGGACCATCTGGTCCCCAAAGCTGTTTGAGGGAGCATGACCCGGCCCTTGGTCTGAAAAGGTTAAGAACCCCTGATCTAGCTGGTGGGAAATATGCAGGGTAGAACAAAAATAGTGCCTCTGAGGGCGTGCAAAGTTGTGACAGTTTAGCTGCAAATACCCCATTCACATCTAGCCTCGAGAAGCCTGGTTTGTGGGTCAGAGGATGAGGTTTCCAAGGATGCTAGCATATCTCCCTCTTGCCTCTTAGTAGAAATTAAACACTGGGGGCCACCCACTGTTCGATCGACTTTACCATCACGGACGCTAATCCCATTCATCCTTATGACAACAGAGAGCCTTAAGCATCGCTAACGCCGCAACGATCCCGGTATCTCTGGCCCCGTGCGCTACAGGCGCATAATGCCGGCTGGCTGTTCTAGCCCTCGGTGCACGGCTTTACATAATACAAATCAATAGCATGTTAATTCAAAAATAAATCTTTTATGTACACCTGCTGGAGAGATTATGCCTCTATCCAGAGATAGGAGCACGTGGTTTGTGTCGATTCTTTTGCGGCTGTCAGTAGCCCCAACCAAATAATCAGGGGGAAAAGCCCATCACAGAGACAATTGTTTTGTTTTTAAGACTCAGGGAATGTGCTATGGAAGGATGATGTTGTCCAGTAGTTTGTGTGTCTGTGTTCATTTCCAGTCGATGTTCTTTTCAATAGGGTTGGAAGATCAGCAGACAGAGTGAGAAAGAGATAACGAGTATGTGTATGTGTTGTAATAATAATTTCGTTTCAGAAATTATTCTGGGCTGAAAAGATTTTTACTGGAGTAACTCCATTCAGGGGACGCCCAAATGAGGCTCCTTTCATGTCCCCAAGATCTTTTCCCACCGAAGTGTTCCCTCTTTATCTACTTGCAATTTCTTGCTTTCAGACAGCTAGGTTGGCAGGAGCTGGGACAGAGATGGCAGCTCAAACCGTCATCCAGTGCCCCGGGTCTTGAACTGCTGGCTTACCGGCCTTCCAGCTAACAAGGAGAACTTCTTAACCACTGAGCCACCTCAGTCCCTGTGTGTGTGTTAATAATAATAATTTCATGCCAGAAGTTGAAAGAATTTTCACTTGAGAAACTCTGCTCTGGGAATGCCCAAATGAGGCTCCTTTAATGTCCCCAAGATCTTTTCCCACCAAAGTGGTCCCTATTTATTTATTTAACACGATGATGAGTTTAAAAGTAATGCTGACAGATATCTGCCTTGACATTTTGATAGGAAATTTTCAGGTTTTTCTAAACCAAAGACAAGACAAGATTACATTCAGTCTTGCTTCCAGACCTTTGGGTGATATGTAATATCTCAACATAATAGTCCACTCTCCGGGTGGTTTATAAGTTAATTAGCATTTTGCCCCAACATGCTGGGTACTCATTTGACAGCTGCGGAAGGCTGTGTCAAACTTGACTCAGAATTGAACTCACACTGTTTTGGCTGCAGTACAGCATTTTAACCACTGCGCCACCAGTGTGTTGTGTGCTTCGGGCAGCAAAATGTCTTGGATTGGTCCTGAGGAGGACTTTCAATGCAAACATGTATATATTTTTATTTGTATAACAAAACTGAATCATGGATGTGAGCTATCAGTATGAATAGCATTATTTACATCAATGTCCACACACACACAGAGAAGGTTTAATTTTTGAAAAAGATTGGCTAATCAGGAAGGAGGGGAAACCCTTCCTGGTGTGCCATGAGAGTAACAGAGCGACAAACCCAAAGATGGCTTCCTAATTGTCACCCAGGGACCTAATGCATGGAAGATATAGTGTGATGAAAACACAAATAAAATTCATCAAATTGTTAGCCTGGCTTCAAAGAGCTCAGTTGGAATTCTTTGCTCTTCCCTCCTCCTCCCCTCACTGCACCCTTTTTTTCCAAATCTGCAAAAATATAATTAACTCAGTGTGAGCTTTTTTTAAAAAAAATTCTTCACTTAGTCTAAACCTCCAGCACTGATAATATTGCAGTAATGCTGAGGTTCCCTTCCCCATAAATGTTAAGCAGACCTCTGTAAAACTAATTGGAATTTACTGCACACGTGAATAGCTGCATATAAATGAGTTTGTGCCGTGCGGTTTTAAGAATGAGGAGCGGGGTTCACTCCCCCCTCCTCAACCCACAAATCTAGAAGGATCAAAAGGGTGCCGTACCTATCAAAGGTCAATTTTGCACAGCTCACCCTCCTCCTTGTGTGTAATTCTGCTTTACCACACCAACATAAGGCAGTCTTTGAAGATGTAGGACAACTCTGCCTTTATTCTCTGCAATTTGTGTGCATGTGTGTGTGCACAACTGTGTTCATATTTTAACTTTAGCAAAAGAAACAAATGGTTCAAGATAAACAAGAAAAAGAGTTTCACAAAAGAGTGTTCTGTTTTTGCTTCCCCTGCCTATATACTTTCAAAGCAATTTATTTTAGACCAGGAGTTCTCAACCTTTTTAAGCCAGGGGCCGGGTCACGCTCCCTCAGACAGCTTCAGGGGCTGGACGGCCATTTTCCCCTTCTTCCACCACATGGCATTTCCTGGTGTGGTGGAGGCAGTGGGGGGGGCACATGAAATGGTCTGTGGGGCGCAGATTGAGAATCCCTGTTTTAGACACACACACACACACACACACACCAGAGGCGTAGCTACTGCCGTATCTGCCGTATCAATTATACGGGGCCCCAGGGCCACGGGGGCCCCCAACGTGCGTAAGCAAAACAAATCTTTACCCTTCCTAAGGGCCCCCAAATAAATTTTTATACAGGGCCCCGCCAAGGCACGCTACTCTTCTGACACACACACACACAGTGTGACTTCTAAAAGCAGCAACTTAAAAGCAATAATTTCAGGACTTAGGAGGGGCACATAGTGGAGTCAACAAAACTCAGGAAGTTTTTCTAAAAAGTAATTATCCATCATTCCAAAGATCCAAAAGTAATTAGTCAACATCAATGCTCAGAAATGTTATTTTCAGGATTGCAGCTCCCATGTTCCTGTTGCCTGGAGGGAGAGTGGGATCTGTAGTCCTGAAAAGTAACATTTTCAGGGTCTAGTTACCAGAATAGTTACAACAGGTATTTTAAAAAGTAACTCTGTATTCCCCCATTGCTCAAAAGTAACAGAAATAGTTGTGTGTGAGTGCACGTTTGTGCAAGTAAAATCCAGAATGTTAGAAGGCCCTGTAAAGCAAGTCACCTCTGAAAGAATTTGGAACTGGAACTCTGTGCTATTTCTCCTTTATCATCAGACCTGTAATTAGAAAAACAAAAGTTACATTAGGCAGAAAATTACATTATACTAAAAAAAAGTTACATTACCCACGCTAAATTACAGCCATTAAAATGACATAGTATCTTTGTAACGGTTGAAAAGTGCTAATGACAAGTTGAAATAACAATGCTGCCGCCACTGCCACCGCCGCCGCCGATGATGATGATATTATTATTATTATTATTATTATTATTATTATTATTATTATTATTATTATTATTATTATTATTATTATTATAACCCCAACTCTGGGAATTCTATTCAGTCAAAACGCTGTACAGTATTTTGTTAGGAAACCTGAAAGCTGATTAAAATACTATAAATTAAATAACGCAAAAAAGTTTGCGCAATTTCTCCTAAACCATGGACATGAAAGGAGCCTCATTTAGGCATTCTCTGAGCGGTTTCTTCCACAAAAATCCTTTCAACCCAGAATAATTTCTGCCACGAAATTATTATTATTATTATTAAGATAAGCAGAAGCCCACCAAAAAAGCAGGACCATTGGACCAAATCCAATCCACTATCTATCCACTATCTATCCACCCACTATCCAATCTTGTGTCAAATCCAAAGTCAATTCTAATTGTGTGTGTGGGAATAAAATATTTCTGAGGGCGAAAGACGAAAACTTGCTTTTTGAAGAAAATACATTTATTTGGCTGGCACCACAACCACCCTGCCCCCAAAAAGGCATTTTTATCCAGTATATAAAGTGTCTTGGTGTATTTTATTTGATATATAAGAGACATCTTGGCCACCACAAAATACTGTTTATTTAATTAATTATTTGGCTACTGACTGACTTAGCCACCACAAAAAACTATACAGTAAAACCCCAATTTATTTATTTATTTATTTATAATTCATATTTATATAGCTGCCCACTTGCCACATCGTGGCAATTCTGGGCGGCTTACATATAAAATATAGAAGTAGAAAATAACAAAACAAGGGCACCAAGTCTGTTCCGTAGGCTTTTGGTTAAATCAGTTTTTTTTAATGTAACTCGAAGCAAACCCACAGGAAAAATGAAATTTTTATGTAAATCGAAGCAAACCCATAGGGAAATGAATGTTTACACAACTTGAAGCAAACCCCTAGGGGGGAAAATGAATTTTTTTATGTAACTCGAAGCAAACCCATAGGAAATCGTGTCACGTAATTTTTGTATTGGGACACTTATGTAAATCGGGACATGGTTTTAGCACAAAATCATTATGGAAGTCAAATTTTATGTAACCTGGGGCATTTGTAAGTCGGGGTTTTACTGTACAGTATACTGTATGTCTTTTGGATTGGTCCTGAGAACTCCCTCAACGGACCTTGCAAACATGTATATATTTTTATTTGTATAATAAAACTCATGGATGTCAGCAAACAAGAGACCATATTATGTATATATTTCTGAGGGAACAGAGTTTTGACTTCAAAAAAATTCAAACTACAAGCGACACATAAGGGCTCAATCCCATAGTCAGGGCTTGCCTAAGACATTTTCCCGCCTGAGGCAGGGCCACCATTATTGTCCTCCAACCTTAAAGGATGGACGAGAACCAAAGGTCGCCATGTTTATTTTGGCACATAAGGTAGATCTCTGTCTTTCAATCCCCTGCAGAGGAAGAATATCCCGGAAGGCATCTCTAAATGAGAGTATTTGTTATGATTTTCTGAACACCTGAAGAGAAGGGCCTGACTAAAGCCCACAGGGGAGTTATTCCACGAAAGGGGAGCCATTGCTTAATTTTATAATTTCTTTTATTTATTTAAATAAAACAAACCACATCTCGGAAGCTGGTTACTGGCCTTGGTTGTAAATGGTCAGGCAGACCAGGCCCAGGCTAACTGTGAGGTAAAATTTTAATATTTCCCTGACACAGACGCTTTACAATCATTTCTCTGGGACCTCAAAAGACTTTTGTGTGCCTCAAGCCCTCAAAGAGTAGCCATGAAGGAATTAGAAAGGATCTAAAGAGCCACTTGCAGTGGCTCAAGTGGCTAAGACACTGACTGGAAGGCAGCAGATCAGCAGTTCGATGCCTGAGTGAGCTCCTGTCTTTGTCCCAGCTCCTGCCAACCTACCAGTTCAAAAGCAAGACATTGCAAGTAGATAAATAGGGACCATTTCGGTGGGAAGGTAACAGCGCTCTGTCCGCTCTGGTGTCTAGTCATGCCTGCCACATGTCCACGGAAACGTCTGCAGAAGCAGACAGCTCTGGCTCTTCAGCTTTGAAACAGAGATGAGCACTGAACCCTAGAGTCAGATACGACTGGCTTTCGAGCAAGGCAAGGGAAACCTTTACCTTTACCTAAGACATTTTGCCGCCTGAGGCAGGCTCACCAATGCTTCTCCCGCCATTCAAGAATGGGCCAGATCCCAAGTTGGCAGCTAGAAAAAAAGTTAAATAACTAACAATAATAGCAACAACCAAAACAAAACAAACAAACAAACAAACAAAAAAGCCCCAGCAACAACACAAAAATAGCTTTGCTGCTCTTCCGTGGCATTTGAACCCAACAAACTGAGGCACCTGCTTTACTCTCTATCAAAGAGTAGGACCACCCCTGCATGCATATATATTTATTGAAAGTATGTGTACATACCTAAAGAACCTCTTTGTTAGGGCATTTTTATGGGTATTGTAGTAAGATTCCTGCCTACTGTGTAAATATATCTTTAAGAGGCTTTTAGAGCTCTAGACACAGCTGTTAGGTGTTGAGGCATAGACTGATTACACAGCTGTGACTGCTTGGGTACGTGACTTAGTGTTGAGCACAGCTGTGACCACTTTGGGGGTGATTCAGCAGCATTACAGTATAACTATAGGCCACCTGAGATGGGCTACTCTAAGGAGGAACTGTGACTGAGACACCAACTGACTTATGAGGGAGAAGATGTGGTGCATGAAGCTCTGCTTCTGCTAAGAACTATCAGGTACTCAACACTGCTGAGAAGAGCACACTGAGTTGGGCAAACTGCAGTCAGTGTTTGCTGACAGACTGGTACCTGTGTATATAGTTCTGTGTCTATTGTTTTTCCCTTACCCAGAAGTAAACTGCACTATTCACTGAGACTGTATGCGTGTCTTTGCACCCAAATCTTCCGCTGTTGCAGTAGCTTACCGCTAGCCTGCTACATTAACACACATATGGCCAAAAATCCTTGACACTCTTGATTAGGGTGAAAGAAGGAAGTGCAAAAGCTGGCCTGAGATACAACATAAAAAAACCAGGATTCTGTAATGGAAACCCACCCTATTACTCCCTGGCAAAAGTTATTCCTTAGGATTCAAGATCACTGCAGGTGGTGACTGCAGCCATGAAATAAAAAGACAATTAATTCTTGGAAGGCAAGCTATGAGAAACCAAGGGAACATAATAAAAAGTAGTGACATCACCCTGCCAACAAATGTCTGCATAGTCAAAGCAATGGTATACCCAGTAATAATGTATGGTTGTGAGAGCTGGACCATAAGGAAGGCTGAGGGCAGGAGAATAGACGCCTTTGAAATGTGATGCTGGAGGAGAATTTTGGACAGCAATGAGATCAAATAAGTCGATCCTGAAGGAAATCAACCCTGGCTGTTCCTTGGAAGGACAAATATTGAAGATGAAGCTAAAGTACTTTGGCCACCAAATGAGAAGAGAGGACTCAGTTGAGAAGACCTTGATGCTGGGAAAGATTAAAGGCAAAAGGAGAAGGGGGCGGCACAGGATGAGATGGCTAGATGGCATCGTTGATGCAATGGGTGTAGAGCTGAGCGGGCTGCAGAGGATGGTGCCTGGCGTGCAGTACTCCATGGGGTCGCAAAGTGTTGTATTTGACTATGCGACTGAACAACAATGTGTACATAGCTTTCCCACAAGGCCTCCGAAGGGATATAAAATCTCAAAACCTAAATGAAACAGAGAACAAAAGACCTGCTTATAAAAACAGTTTCAAGCCTGTTTTCAAAGCCCAAGGGGCCTGGCAGGATAATATTGCCGTCACAATTACATGTTTATTTCAACTCAAATGATGACGACACCATCTTTACATGCCAGAGTCATGTAGGGCTGTTGTTTCCTCTTACAAAGTTGCTTGTTCCCTTCATGGCTAGACCATGAGAAGCCAGCACAGCGTCACCTCCTTTCAACCATGCCAGGCCTTTTAGGGGTGATGGAGCAGTTTAGAGCTGGGGTTCCCAACCTAAGGCCCATGGGCCAGATATGGCCTGTGGCACCATCCCATGTGGCCCTTCCAAGGGCATTCAAGAAACTCAATGGACACCCCCTTGAAGCTGTTGGGACAAAATGGCCACCCCCATAGTGCAGGCAGGGCAAAATGGCCCTCAAAGCTGACTGAGAGAGCATGACCTGGCCCCCGGCTTGAACCCATGGTTTAGAGGGAACTGTCCCATAACGTTTTCCCTCTTTGGTGCCATCTGGACATGGGTTCTTCTTCTTCTTCGGATCTGGCCAGTGGCAAGCCTTGAAAGGTAAGTTTTTGTTTGAGGATCCTTGAATGGACTTGTCAATGGTAGATGGTAGGGTACCTATGAGTTCCCTATGGAGTCTGTGATTTTATGCCCAGACACTAGTGACTCTTGCACCAAGCTCAATTCTAAGCTGCTGGGCTTCAGATCTCCTTCCCCTTCTGACCAGTTCCACAGGACTATGAGAAGACAACACTTTATATCAGGGGTTCCCAATCTAAGGCCTATGGGCCGGATCCAGCCCATGGTGCCATTTCATGTGGCCCCTCCAAGGGCATTTGAGAAACAAAATGGCCACCCCTTTGAAACTGTTGGGACAAAATGCCCCCCCCCCAATTGTGCAGGTTGGGCAAAATGGCCATCTGGCCCTCGAAGCTGACTGAGGAAGTGTGACCCGGACCCCAGCTTGAAATGGTTGGAACCCCTGCTTTATACTGACCAAGACCATCTTGCCTAATATTCTCAGCTCTGACCAGCAGCAGCTGCCCAAGTCAGTGGGGGATGGGGAACAGAATGGAATTTCAGAATGCAGGGACTTCTCTGTGATGGCAACTCATGGGTAAAATTGTCTCCCCACTGAAAGCAGATGAACTCCTATGGTTAAGTGTTCCCATTATCTATCTCTCTGTCTCTCTGTCTGTCTGACTATTATTTCAATTTATATCGCCACCCCACTCCAAGGACTCTGTGTGGCTTACAAAAATCAAAAGACCAAAAGGATTACAAATGTTACAAGATTAAAACATATAAAATTTAAAAGATTTAACGAATTAAAAGATCAGAAGATTAAAAAATTAAAAGGTTAAAAGAGAGAAAGGGAGTTATTAAATCAACCAGTATCCCGGTTGATCTATCTATCTATCTATCTATCTATCTATCTATCTATCTATCTATCTATCTATCTATCTATCTATCCTGTCCATCTGGGATATTTTCCCACTCTGTACACCAAATTAAAATATACATTTTTTACAAAAACAGTATACAGTACAATTAAACACACTATGCATAAACCAACAACAATAGAACAAACAGAATAAATTATAATCAAAAGAAATAAAACAATAATGATATCCCAAAGACAACACATACATTTCTGACCAGGTAAGTATCAAGTTAATTAATCCTATTGTTTGGCAATTGGGAAGGTTGCTTTAAAAGCCTCTTTAAAGAGAAAAGATTTCAACTGATTTTTAAAGATGTAGACCAAGATGGAACCTGGTGCAGTTCAACAGGTAAAGAGTTCCAAAGTATTGGTGCCGCTGCTTGTAAAAGTTAGCCATTTTAATGAACTATTTTAAAAGGGATTTTTAAAAGTTTGCTTGCATTGCTCATATAATCCAGCAGTTCTCAATCTCATCAAGCCAGAGGCAGGGTCACGCTCTCTGTCAGTTTCGAGGGCTGGATGGCCATTTCCCCCTGCCTGGACAATGGGGATGGCCATTTTGTCCCAATAGCTTGGAGTAGTGGTGGGCCATATGAAATGGTGCATCAGGCCATATCCAGCCCACAGGGACAAAGTTTCAGGTCTCTGAGCTGAATTTGGCCAGAAATTCCTAGGCAGGATACTTCTGGGAGATGGTGGGGATTGAACCCAGGACCTTCTGCATGCAAAATGTGCACCCTGCCACTGGGCTGTGGATCGTGAGGCTGTGAGTCAGGTCTACCCGATTGGGGCAGGATAGTAAATATGAGTAAATAAATAAATAAATAATAAATCCTCCCCAGGAAAGCTATGGGTACCCCCTGGCAGCTTCTCGCCCTAGACAGTGCCCAGGTCTTGCCCTGCTTAGTTTCCAAAATAAGTCCAGATCAAGTTATATTTGAAGAGAACTGAAGAGCAGGTATGTTAAGCCTGTCTCATACTAACAGCCCATTGCTGGTTATCTGAAACAATGCAAAAGTTTGACTCTTCCACATGAGGAACAACAGTAGGAAGGTATTGTTAACACCAGGGAGCAGGAGACAGGTGTTCAGGGAAGGAAGGGTGTGCAGTGGCTGGCACATTCCTAGTTGAGAACTGATAAATGGTACCCCCTTCTTTGCCCAGAAGCAAGGAGCTCTGCACGTCAAGTGTGAAAAGAGGCCCAGATGGAACAGTCTTTAATTGTACATGTGTTTTAACTAAGCATCATCAGGACTAAACTAATTCAGAATAAAAAACATGGGCGGGGAGGAGAAACATGTTGTGTGTGTTTGTTTGGAAGAATGTTATATATGACATTTCTGTGCCTGTATGCTTGAAAAAATTACTCTTTGTGATGGCCATGCTCAGGATCCCTCAGCCAGCATGGACAATGGGCCCAAAGCATCTGTTTCAAGTTTTTATGAGTGTATGCATTCATGTTTATGTGCACAAATTTTATGCACCCACATGCACTGATGGTTTATGCATTCCGGAGCCACCCAATACAGCAGTCTGCAAGTATAAAATTGGCATGAGGAATTGTAATCTTTTATTAGTAAGACTGAATGGTTGGGGGTGTATAAATGAACAAGGTGCATAATAACAGGCTGAAACTACAGGAAGCTAGATATATTCTGAATATTAGGAAAAACTTCTTAATGGTTAGAGCAGTACAACAGTGGAACCAATTGTTATATCACCCCTCCAGATGTTATAAAGCTAGGATGCCCATCGTTCAAAACCAGGAAGGGATGCTCAAAGTTCTCACCCAACAACATCTGTAGGGACACCTTGTGTTAATAAATGAGATGCCACAAACATGTAAAGGTCACCCTTGCTCAAAAGCCACTTGTATCCAACTCTAGAGTTCAGTGCTCATCTCTGTTTCATAGCCTAAGAGCCAGAGCTGTCTGTGTCTGCAGATATTTTTGTGGACATGTGGCAGGCATGGCTAGACACCAGAGTGGACGGAACGCTGTTTACCTTCCCACAGAAGTGGTACCTATTGATCTACTTGCAATGTCTTGCTTTTGAACTGTTAGGTTGGCAGGAGCTGGGACAGGGACAGGAGCATGCAGCACCTTCCAGTTGTCAGTTCAGTGTCTTAACCACTAGGCCACCACAGTCCCTCCTTAATGCAATACTCTCTCTCATTTTGTTAAGTTCAATTCTACTAGTTTGAGTTTGTAGCTTATTAGGGCACTTCTTCTCCCAAATGGGAACAATGCTTTTCTGGCTGATCCAGGTGGGCAGTCTGGACAGGCTCTGACTTTTAAGTAAACCACTTCTCTAAGTAAACCATATCTCTGTCTGAGCAAGGGCTAGGGTTCCCTGCGTTTCCACCTGTTTTTAAAAGGTGGATAGTTTGTCCTTTCCAGAGTATAGCCTTGGCATTATCTGCTGTTCCTTCAAGACTCACAGATGTTCTGAGAAAAAGCACTTTCCCTTGCGTTTAATCTGGGCGGCGTGCCAGCGTGATTCACAACCGGAGTGATAAAGCAGCACGCGGAATGGTATTTTTCAGCTTAATATTGTGAACAGTTTGATTTACAGTCTGTCACGTCGTGGCACTCCAGATGTTAAAAGACTGCAACTCATCCTCACCAGCACAACCAATGGGAATCTAACAAACATTTGTCCTTCCTTTACAAAGTTCAAAAAATTGTAACTTAGCCACTCAGGCTAAGAACAAGAACACTTCGTTGTGCAAGATGTTGATGGCCAACTACTAACATTTTCACCTAGACAACTATACCTCCCTGCTCCTCTCCTCCACCAGCCCCTCCATCTCTCCTGATCTTCTCTACTTAGCTCAATCTGCCTCACGTCTTTAATAGTGACTTCAGTCCAGTGTCGCACTTGCTGTTCTGTACTTAAGTCCTCCGGAGTGAAGTTTAATCGATAACGATGCAACTGACAACATCAGTGGCAATGGGAAGCCCTTAACAAAAGTAACACTTCTCACTTCAGGTGGTCCGAAAGAAAAGCTTTAGTGTGAAGCGAGGCGGTAGGCAGGTCTTTGGCCTAGTCACCCAGGGCATGGGTGAGGGGATGGAAGATATTGGTTAAAAAAGAGAAATGAGAAATATGCAGCAGAAATGCAGTTATTCTTCAGGTACAAGAAATAATTACCTGGAAAGGTAACAACAATACTGAAAGGAAGTCAGGGTGTTAGTCTCATTGCAGGGGGGAGAATTCGTCCTGTGACACCTCAAAGACTAACACCTTTTGTGAGGTTAGTGGAGGACATACTGTCAGAAGTGAGATTGATTGGTTTCTGCTCCACATAGTGAAACCTGATGGCTTAGTTAGTATAATCATTTGTGTAGTCTTTTCCAAAGAAGAGCTGTGTAGATTCAATCCAAAATGGAGACTGTAGCCAAGAAATCAGAAGTAGAGGGGAACGAAGAAGGGCAGCATTGAAAAAATTAATCAGAATAGCAAGTGTAATTAGAGATTGAGATCAAAATAACCTACATTCTATGTACAGTTGTACCTCGCTTAAAGAGCATAATGTGTTCCACAGGATTGCTCTTTAAGTGAGTTTGCTCTTTAAGTGAAACACCATTGTAAGTGACCAATTTTGACTTCTGGTGGAAGGGATTGTAACCCTCGATTTATTTGTTAAGCGAGTTTTTGCTTGGTTTTATTTGTTAAGCAAAGCGAACATTCAGAGAAAATTCTGCTCTTTAAGCAAGTTACACTGTAAGCGAGGCGCTCTTTATGTGAGGTTTGACTGTATTTCTAGTTACTGTGTAAGGGTGTGAAAGCAAAACAGTGAAGAAAGTTGGCCTCACTTTGGCCAATGATAGGGCCAGCTCTCTGTTTGCTCACTATGTATGAGTACATACTCAGGATTAGGTACCCAAATTAGGTCTCCCTTGTTAGCAGGTGGTGCTCATCTCCATTTACAGTGAAAGGGCCAATGCTGTCTGTGTCTGCAGACATTCCCTTGGCTTGGTTATGTGGCAGGCATGAATGGAGTGCATGGAATTCTGTTACCTTTCCCGCCAAAGCAGTACCTATTTATCTACTTGCAATTTCTTGCTTTAAAACTACTAGATTGGCAGGAGCTGGGTCAGACGATGGGTGCTCACTCCATCGTGTAATCCTCACATCTTAGCTATGTTTAAACTGTTTCTAGCTTCATAGACTTTAAAAATGTTGCCGTACCTTGGCCATTTTAGTGAAACAGAAAGGAAATGGGTGGAGATTGAAAACTGAATAAACTGTACAAGTCCATACAAGTCCAGAATCCGAAAAAGCTAGAAAATGAATAATTCTATTCCAGGCTTTCCTCACCACTCTGTCCTAAGTCAACATTGCACTGCAGGCTCTGTTTTTGGTTAAATTCACCCAGAATTATCTATCACAGTGTTTCAATATTTATGACATTGATTTCACTTTAAATGCTTTGTAAATAACTGCTCAAAAAATAATGGGGTTGGAGCCAAGGGTCATATACTGTATTCAACTAGATGAAAGAATGTGGGATGATAACTTAAGGGGGAAATATATAGTGTCAGCATGAGAAGCTCTCAATTAAATTAAAAGAAGAGACGTGATTCTAAAGTAAAAGCCGGTTTCTACCTCCCCCCTTCCAAATCTCAACAAATTTGTTGAGCTTCCAAATGGAGAAGTTGGGAAGGTAGAATGCTGATCCTGTTAGATCATATTTATTTGTTCCTGGCTGTCCTAAAGGCTCAAAGTAGCTTAGCATATGTTAATTAAAAAGAACAAACAAATCAAAATTGCTACCAGTTCAAAACACATCCTCTTCTGTTCTCCACCATTGTTTAATCTTCCAATGCAATCTTTCTAAACCAAATTCCCTTGTCCAACCTAAAGTCCATAATGTTTGGCTTGAAGGGAGAAAAAAAAGTGATTTCCAAGTGTCACAGAAAGGGTGGAGTTTGAGAGATTAAGAAGTGAAACTAGTATGGATTCTGGCAGCTGTGATTAAAAGCTGCTGTGGCATGAATGTTAGTCTGCTGGTCTGGAATTTGGAAGCTCCAAGTTCAATTCCTCTTGCAGCCTTGGAGGTTAAGGGATTGTGTTAATCATTCTCCATCATTATAACTTGCTTCACAAGGAAGGCAATACACACTTTTCTTTCTTTATTCCTGTCAGAGGCACCACCAGCATATAATAACATACAAATCTAAAATTAACATATCTGAAACAAAAAGGAATTAAAAGGACTAATGACATCCGCCCAATATCAGGCCACCACAACAGCATTTCCTCTTGCCAACATAAGGTCCTCCTCAGTGCACGTTGAAGGGCATCATGTGCATTGTATCCTATGGGCAATTGTTTACTCTTTTCCACATTCACACAGGCTACCATCTACAGGGAAACCTCACTTTCTCAGATTAGCCCTTGCTCTTCCTACCCCGGCACACAGTCTATTTAAAGCTTTCCACCCAGGCCATGGTTGTTCGTGGCCAGGTGGTAGAGAATCATGTGATTCTTCCCAGTTATCTGGTAGCGCCTTGCTTGACTTCCAAAGTGCTAGGGTGGTCTGTGGGAGCTGGTTGTTGGGGGGAGGGGAGCAGAAGTTATAAGGAAACTGTGTCCTGATTTCTGTCTTTGCTTTGGTGGTTGGTGATCAAATAGCACTAATGCACACTAATTTGAGCTTATCTGTGGAAAGGCTTCAGATGGAGCTCAGGGATGTAAGATCTGAAGAGCATCCTGACTTCAGATGTGAGACATGGATTTAACAACTTGGCTAGCTGGTGTTGTAGCTGGCTCAAAGACCAAGTGTAGAGAGCACTTGCCCCACAATTATGAGATGCTCTGTCACTCAACCCATTAATAGACAATTTCTATTCATCTTTTCACATGTCTGGCCAGATATCCCGCTACAGTAATGGAGTAGACCATACAGCCAGCAACTCAATGCTGATTGTTGGGTGACAGTAAATAACCTTAACTCCCTAAAGGAGCCTAATGGCTATGAGCGGATGAGTCCCTTTAGGTGGGGTGATGGTCCCCCTCAGTGGAGGAAATGCCACTGAAAGCCCAAAATGGGCCCAAAATGAGTGGAGGAGGAACTCTGGTTCCCAACGGTCATGGAGGCAGAAGAGGCCATGCCAGATGGACTGGCTGTGAAAGCGCACCTTGTCCATATACTCAAGGTTGCGGCAGTCCATTGCAGTCCCGGTGTTAAATCCTGCATATCTCATTTCATACATGCCACAGGAGATTGCTCCGTGATCATAGTGTGTGGGTCACTTCATGGCAAACTGGGATCTGCCTCAAACAAATTCACACCAATGGCATTTTTCTTGCTTCAAGGAAAAAAAGTGCATTCTCAGATATGAGTTGCAACAGATGACGATCAGTCTTTTGAAGAGCTACAGAAGGACAATTTTCATTTTGAAGGTGCAAAATGATAGGGGTTCCTTAGGTTGGGAACCCCTGTGCTAAAAACTGTCTAGGACAGGGAATCCATAATGCGTTTAGATGTACCGCTGTTGTTAGCCCAATGCATACCATCTGAAGCATTGGTTTTGGCAGTAAAATTTGGGCTAGGAAGCTTACTTCTTGTTCTTTTCCAGTTCTGTAATCCTATACAACAGAATGAAATCAGCTAATTACACTATTACAAGTTCCCTCAAAGTTGCTCTTTATCTCTCCTTTCTTTTCCCCTAGCTTGGCGCCTTTTTGGATTGTTCAAGGGAAACACACACACACACACACTCAGCCTGGTCTATGTGTTGTTTGTTTTGGGTTCAATGGCATCTCATTTACACGTGTTAATTGCAACTAATTGGCACTAATTGGATGAACAGGAAACCCTCTGGGAGCACTCATACCTTTAATTTGTAGTAAATATCATTAATTAACATATGCTAATTAGAGCCAATTAACATTGATTAAGGGTTGCCAGCTCCTTGGAAAGTACAACTATCCATGCTGTATTTAAGTCAACACACACACGCACACACACACGCACAAAGAAAATGTCTGCTGTAAGGATAAGAGGAAGAAAGGAATCAGAACAGAAGGCAACACTTCTTCAGATTGGCTGCTCTAACATGATTTCTGGATGCATATTTCCTGAGTGTTAAGTAGCTTGGTGCGACCAACAGGTTTGAGGTCTGTTCTGGTGCTTGCTTCTAGAAGCCAACTATACACCAGGTATCCCTAGTTGTAAAAGGTAAAGGTCGCCCTTGCTTGAAAGCCAGTCGTATCTGACTCTAGGGTTCAGTGCTCATCTCTGTTTATAGCCAGAGAGCCAGCGCTGTCTGCTTCTGCAGACGTTTCTGTGGTCAGGTGGCAGGCATGCGAAAACACCAGAAAGCACAGAATGCTGTTTACCTTTTCACTGAAGTGGTAGCTATTTACTGTATCTACATGCAATTTCTTGTTTCAAGCAGCAAGGTTGGACAGAGACAAGAGCTCATTCCATCATGTAGCACTCAGGTCTCGAACTGCCAACCTGCAGAACTGCAAAATTCACAAGGCACACACAGGGAAACACTTTCTCTGCCTTAGCTTCTCAGCTGCAATGTGAGGACATTGGCCTGCTTTTCAGGGTCATTGCAAAGACTGCAACAGCATAGTGCAATGTGAATATCTGGATGATATAACAACGCTGTTTTGCTCTGCTGTTTTGAAATCTGAATCATCCGTGCAATAAGTAGTCAGCAATATGAGCAGATGTATAGCAAAGCAAAGCAATCACACTTATATACCACCCCATAGCACTTACAAGTAAATTAGCATTTTGCTCCCAACATGCTGGATACTCATTTTACCATCCGGGTGCATTTTACTTCTGCTTCCAGGAGCGACTAGGGCACTGCGGGCCAGATGAATCACAGTACACCCATTCGTATGGATTCACAGGGGGCTTGGTCTTCTGGGAATTGGAAGTCCAAGAACATCTGGAGTACCAAGGTTTGCCATCATGGGCCTAAATGCCCACTTCCAACTCAGTCATTCTATGATCCTAAGAAACTTCACTGTATTGTAACTGGAAGGTATATGGAGAAAGAGTTAGCCATTTTCCTTCCAACCCTGTCTAGATCTATAGGAAAAATCCTATTTGACTAGCCATGGTAGCTACAGAAATTCTAGTGTTTGTCCTGTGTTGTGTCCACCAAGCCTCAGGGGCAAATGTCACAGATGTTAAATAGTGTAATACCTTCCAGAACCTGTTTATCTTTAGTCAGGAAGGATTTTCCTGATACCTCTTCATTCAGAGTTTAAGAGAAGAATGCCAGTCAAATAATAATAAAAAAAGATTACATCTGATTAGTACAAGCTGCTAGAAGGTAGATAATGGTTAAACTTTAAGAGAAAATTCCTAATTGTTTGGCAAGTGGAGGTAAAGATAAAGGCCACCCTTGCTGAAAAGCCAGTTGTATCTAACTCTAGGGTTCAGTGCTCATTTCTGTTTATAGACAAAGAGCCAGTGCTGTTTGCATTTGCAGACGTTTCCATGGACATGTGGCAGGCATGACTAGTGCATGGAATGCTGTTTACCTTTCCACCAAAGTGGTACCTATTTATCTACCTGCAATTTCTTGCTTTTGAAACGGCTAGGTTAGCAGGAACTGGGACAGAGATAGGAGCTCACTCTGTCATGAAGTACTCAGGTCTCGAACTGCTGACCTGTCAACTTGCAGTTGTTGAGTTCAGCATCATAACCACTAAGCCACTGCAGTCCTTTGGCAAGAGAACCAGAACCAGTGAGCTAATGGGCCGCTCTCTTGCTATGGATGTGAGCCCATTGGAGAAAAAGCAAGGGTATGTCAAGGTTACCCTGCTCATAGCGGCTGAGTCAGAAGTCCTTAATACTGAGTTTATAACTACTGAATAAAAAATCACAAGAGGGGACTGGAGACAAAAAGAAAAGTTAACTCTTTGTAACAGGGATTCTCAATCTGTAGCCTATCGGGTCGGATGCGGCCTGTGGCACCATTTCATATGGCCCCACCACCACCTCCAGCACACCAGGAAGTGCCCTGTGGTGAAGGAAGGGCAAAATGGCCAGATCCTGCCAACCCAACAGTTTGAAAGCAAGAAATTGAGAGTACCACATTTGCCAGCATATAAGACGCAGTAGAGTATGAAATGCACCCCATTATTACCAAAATACCCTACTGTAGGTCACATATACAGTTTAAGATGCACTCCATTTTTCCATTGTAGTTTAAGGGGGGGGGGGAGTGAGTCTTATAGTCCAGCAAATAGGGTAGATAAATAGGTACCACTTCAATGGGAAGGTAAACAGCATTCTGTGGACTCTGGTGTCTAGTCATGCCTGCCACATGTCTGGAAACGCAGACAGCACTGGCTCTTTGGCTCTAAACAAAGATGAGCACTGAACCCTAGAGTCAGATACGACTGACTTTCGAGCGACAGCAACCTTTACCTAGCTGATTGGTTATGTTTTTTCCTATGTGATCCCTAGTAGGTTAGGATTATCCATGTGTCTGACCCAGGGAGAAGAAAAAAACAGCAGCAGAGAGGAGAGAATAAAAAATAATAATAGTAGAAGACATGATTGATAGAAGATAGCAAGTAGTCATATAAGGAGGCAATTCTAGTCCATCAAGACAGTATTTTAAAGCTAAAAACGAAATAGAATTTACTATCTCCAAATTTTCACACACACACACACCCCACCACCACCACCACTACAAAAACCTCCTCCCTAAACCTTCTGGCTCTCTTCCTGAAAGAAATTGATCATTGTTTGATATTTCCATCCTTAGTCTCTGACATTTCAAGCATGCCCTGGCCTCGTGCAATAGAGCTTCTTGCAGGTAATTATTGCGTAAAATTAAGCCAGTCTTGTACATGAAGCCAGCAAATTAGCTAAGGATTGAAGGTCAAAGAGATCTCATTTATAGAGTCTCTAAGAAAATGTTAAGAGCAAGACCGGAATGGTGGATTATGTGGGGTCATGACAATGGGGACTGAAGTGTTGTTGAGGGTGATGCAGCCACTCCGATGGGCCCATCAGCCCAATTGGGGATTTATCTCTTCCAGTCTTATCAGAGCCACTGTGAAATCAAATGGAGTAGATTTTAAAAAAAGCCACAACATGTCCTTTTAAAGACAGAAATAAAAAACGTACCAAACCTTTTTCTTATTTTGTTTTAAAGAAAAGACTTGTAATACTAGCATTTTAAGAGGATGCTTTGAGCTCTTCTGTGTTTGGGTGCATTATCTCAAAAGAAGGGATGTTCATGACAGACTGAAGGGATGAATACTAATTTGTGATTATATTTAGATGGGGAGGAAGGAAAATATTAGAAAAAAAATAGAGAAAGGTGGTTTTGATTTTGTTATGAATCTGTCCCAGGTTTTTATATGAACTTTCCAAGGTATCAAATCTGTTTTGGGAATAGGTTTTAATACTGTGTGTGTGTGTGTGTGGGAAACTGTAGTGGCTTAGTGTGTTGGGCGATGGTAAATAACCTGACTCCCTAAAGGGGCCAATGGCTTTAGGTGGGATGATGGTCCCCTCAGTGGAGAAAATGCCCCTGGAAATCATCCAATTGGGCCCAATTGCAAAATGAGCGGAGGAATAATCACTCCACTATTCTGATCCCCAGCAGTCATGGAGGTGGAAGAGGTCATATCAGATGGACTGGCGGTGAAGGCGCACCTTGATAACATCCTCAAGGCTGTGGCATTCCATTGCAGTCCCAGTGTTAAACCCTGCATGTCTCATTTCATATGTGCCGCAGGAGATGGCTCCATGATCATAGTGTGTGGGTCGCTTCATGGCAAACTGGAATCAAACTTAAACAAATTCATGCCAATGGCATTTTTCCTGCTTCAGGATAAAAAAAAAAACACTTTTGGATACGAGTTGCAGCCGTCGCCAAATTATTATATGTTATCAGCATCAATGGGTCCAACTTGAATGGGTTTTACAAAGCAAAATTAGGTGTTGTTGTGCTTAAAACATCACCCCATCAAGCACTGAACAGATGAGAATAAAATCATGATTGTAACCGTGCTATTTTCATACCAATGGGCGCTACACACACACAGCTCTCAAAACATCATTGTACATTACTGAAAGCTAAATTCTTCTTCTTCTTCTTCTTCTTCTTCTTCTTCTTCTTCTTCTTCTTCTTCTTCTTCTTCTTCTTCTTCTTCTTCTTCTTCTTCTTCTTCTTCTTCTTCTTCTTCTTCTTCTTCTTCTTCTTCTTCTTCTTCTTCTTCTTCTTCTTCTTCTTCTTCTTCTTCAGGTGCCATATCCATTCTGGATATTGGCTATCATCATGGCTAGTCTTCCTGTTCTTAACTCCTCAAAACAGTTCTTCCAATGACATGCCACGTCAGTCTCTCAGCTTCTTCAGTCAAGAAGTCTGTTTATGTCCAGGGCCTTTCCTAGGGGTCTTTCCCACAGGTCTTACAAAGTAAGTTGGAGAATTCTATCCTTTATTCTGTTCCTCATGCTATGGACAAGGTACTGGAACTTTCTTGGCTTAATGGTCTTAAAGAGTTATTGTTCTTTATCCACCAAGCACAAAACTTCTACATTAGTCATATGGTCAACTCATGATATCCTTAGCAGCCTTCTGTAGATCCACGTTTCAAAAGCTTTAATTCTCTTTTCAGATGCTTTAGTCAATGTCCAAGCTTCAACTCCATATAGCAGCACAGGGAATACGTAACATCTCACTATTCAGATCTTTGTAGCGAGAGTTAGAGCTCTACTGCATAACAAGTGTCGCATTTTAATGAAGATGGATCTTGCTTTTTCTATTTGTGTTTTAATCTCTACCTTGGGATCCCAATTTTCATTTAACATACTCCCCAAATAGACAATTTTATCCACTCTTTCGATTTCTTGTGTTCCTGCCATTAGCTTGCCTTGAGATGGTGTTCAGTTTAATTTACTCAGGCGTTAGGAATACGAGTATACTCACCACAGGTATAGCTGACTATACAAGCTCTACTGTCTCCTTTTCTGGTTTCAACACTTTCCAGCATATTGAGGGTAATGAAGTAGAGTAGTGCTTTACTATCTTTAGATGTTACATCTGTTGGGATTAGGACTGGAACTAGAGTGAAGTGACCAAGAGAGCACTAGGACCCAAAAATCTACAGATGAATATATGGCAATATTTTCTGGGAGACAGTGTCTAGCAACTTTAATGCCAAAATGTCTAGTAAATTGCTCTGGTGGACACCCTGGTTTTCCAGGGTCCCAAATTTTGTGGCAAGTATCCTTAACAACTGAAAGGTTGGCAGGCCAGCAGTTCAAGACCTGAGTGCTGCATGACGGAGTGAGCTTCCCTCTCTGTCTCAGCTCCTGCCAACCTAATAGTTCAAAAGCAAGAAATTACAAGTAGTTAAATAGGTACTACTTTGGTGGAAAGGTAAATAGCGTTCTGTGCTAGTGATGTCTGCCACATTTCCATGGAAATGTCTGCAAACAGAGATAGCATTGGATCTTGGGCTATAAACAGAGATGAGCACTGAACCAAAGAGTCAGATATGTATCTCAAAAGTAAAATGTCTTCTGCCATTTCTTAAGGTATATTACAGACATTCCAGTCTCTGGTAAAATTTCTTTCCTAATTTGAAAACTTTCAACTTCTTTTCTTTTTGCACCCTGGCGCCAGAGAGAGCGAGAGAGAGAAAAGGGACAGAGGGAGAGAGAAAGAGAGCATCTCATTGCATCCTGAGCTCATAACCTCTATTTCCTCCTTGAAACCTGGGTCATAGCGGTACTTAGCTAAATTATATAACTGCAAACAAAGTGTGACAGCTTTATTTGTAATTATACTGCATTTAAAGGGAACAAGATGAGCTTAATGAGTTAATAAAGTGGCTGTCTGTCAAAGCCCTGCTGCTTTGCATAGAAAGATCTCCCTGGTCCCTCCAGAGGCAGACAGGCCCGGGGCTTCATGAATATGCATCTCCTGGGCCTGCCAAGGAGGGTGAAGGCGGTTTGCCATAGCAACCTGCCTGCAGGTAGCGGGGCTTTTTGAGGCCAGCTGCCCCCGGAGAGGTCCCCAGGCGGCTTGTACCAAGTTAAGGCTTGCGCGAGGCGCTCCTCCGGAGCACTTGACAAAACAAAGACAACTCACTCCTTTGGTTCCCTGCCACATTTTTTATTCATAAACAAGCTGTTGTCTGTACTGACATGATAAAGCGGAGAGTGCGAGGAGGAGGAGGCTGGCCAGCATTTGAATATAAATACTCGTCTGGTACAAATCCATCCTATTAGAAGCCCGCTATTCCCCAAAACACACACACATTCATGCATGTATCCACATGCGGTAAGCACACATGCATGCATGTGTGCACATTACACCACAAAATCCAGCCACAAAACAACCGCTGGCTTATGTATGTCTCATATCTTTTCATATGGTTGGATTTTTTTCTCCCTGGGAGTAAAGCTGGTTGCGGGGTGGTGGTGGGGGAATACGTCTGGGATTTCTTGCTAGGCTTGTAGTATAAACAGATCTCAAAAACAAGACACTGTGTTACAGAAACCTTATGGCCAGGATCCTGTTCTGATGTTTTGCTGAAGCAATGATCACTTACATGAAGAGTAACTACAGTCCGGGGGCTGGATCTGGCCTCCATCGCCAATTCATCTGGTCCACAAAGCCCTCGTCGCTCCTGGAAGGGAAAGTAAAATGTGCCCGTACAGGCATGTTTTACTTCTGCATTGGGGCCTGATATGGCCCCTGGGCCATAGTGACCAGCTCCCTGAACCACGTGACTGGCCCACGGCCCAAAAAGTTTGGGCCCCCCTGTTTCAGGGGCTTGTGTAAAAACATATGCACTGCCACCTTGCAAGAATCAAACTCTTTTTCAGTGGAATTCATCACTCTCCATTATCTACACTTTCATAACAGAGACTGAACGGAACCACAATATAATAATAATTTTGTGTCAGAAATTCTGGGTTGGAAGGATTTTTGCTGGAGTAACTTCACTCAGGGGATGCCTGAATGGCTCATGTCCCCAAGACCTTTTCCCATCAAAGTGGTCACTGTCTATCTACTTGTAATTTCTTGCTTTCAAACTGCTAGGTTGGCAGGAGCTGGGACAGAGATGGGAGCTCCTTCCATCCTGCAGCACCCGGGTCTCGAACTGATAACAAGATGAGTTTCTTAATTGCTGAGCCACAATGGCCTAGCATTATGTGCTAGATTCTGGCCTTGGTAACAAGCCTTTACTGAGAAAATTTGAAGTCATAGAATTCCATAAGACAACTTATTTTATGATTTACAGTATAGTCATTAACAGTGAATCCCAAATCATGTCTACTCAAAAGGATGTCTTACTGAGTTTGGTGAGACATATTCAGAAGATAATGTATATAACGTTGCAGCCTTAGTGCTTGACAATATTCCTGTAGGATTCAAATTTTGCCATGTTTTTATATGCTGTATTTACATTAACATGTCTGTTGGCACAGGTTAGTGGCTGCTGACTTTAACTTCATGAGTACAGTACTGTGGATTCAACCAGCTTTTAGTTTGCATTTAACAGGAGTTATCCAAGGTGCTGAACCTATGTTTGGTGCTAGAGTTCAACACCTAGGAGCAGACTAAACTCTGGAACGGATTTACAGCACTCGTGAAATTGGAGTTACCAGTTAGGGATGTCTTGTTCTTTTTTTATTTTTAACTCCAAATCCCTGGATTCTCTATTCTAAATCATGTTTACTTGGACAACGGCCAAACTGGAAGAGGTAATGACTAGGATGGAACAAACACAGCGTTTCATTTTTGTACTCCTGTTGTATGTTTCCTAAGCAATCTGTGTGTTTTCATCTCAGGTAAAAGTGAGATCTTACAGCCATGACCAGTCTTGTTCTATATCCATTTGCTAGTCCTAACTAGAGTAGACACCCTGAATCAAAAGAGAAAGATGAGTCAACATAAATGTAAACCTTATTGATGCTGTATGTCTATTCCAATTCAATTGAAGATCTAATGTTTTTGTAGAGTTCATCATTTTACCTCCAGCCCAGAAATTCATTAACCTTTCATTCTCCACTTTGGGGTTTGGTTCAATGGCAGACTGTGTTTTGAACACCAAACTACTAATTTAAACTCTGATGCTTCATCCCATCTGTATTTTTTAAAAAACCCCACTGTAGACGATAAGGAAGTCTGGAGAAGTAAAAAGCCTATACCAGGGATGGCCAAATTATGGCCCACAGGCCAGACCTGCTCAGCCACGCGACCGGCCCACAGCACAAAAAGTTTGGCCACCCCTGGCCTACATGTTATTGCAAAGATATACATGTACTTGCTGTCAAGAAAACAACTAATTTTAGACCAGAGGTTCCCAACCTAAGGCCCGTGGGCCAAATCCGGCCCCAGTACCATTTCATGTGCCCCCACCCCTCAAAGGGCATTATATAAATAAAATGGAAGCCATTTGAAGCTGTTGGGACAAAACGGCCAACACCCTCCCCCCCCCAATCGTGCAGGCAGGGTAAAATGGCCATCTGGCCCCTGAAGCTGACTGAATGAACGTGACCCAACCCAGAAAAAAGGTTGAACACCCCTGTTTTAGACTGAGCTTTATCATAATAAGAATAACCCACAGATGCTTCTAATAGTTAGCAACTTCAGCATGGATGACTGAAATAGTTGGCGGTTCCTGCCGCCCGACCCTGACTGTCTGTTCTCATTGAGCCTTCCTGGAAGGAGGTGAAGCGTTCTGGCAGCCATGATCCAATCAATGCTGGACCCTCTTGTTGTGGACAGGAGTCAAGGCTTAATCCTAATCTATATTGACCGCTCACTTCTACTTCTGCCAATTTGCATCAGGCCTTGTCTTAAGCAATGATGCGGACCTGTTCAGTTCTCTCACATGAATCTATAATCAGAGAGGAAGAGAAAAAGAAGAAGAAAAAAAATATCTGGCTTCCTTGTTATGTCCACTTTGATGAAAGACGGACTCATTTACCAAAGAGGTGTGAAGATGCGTCTCCATATTTATCCACTTTCATCTTTAATCTGTGTAGCTTCTGAAAATATATTCCAGCTGGCAAGGCGTGTGTGTCATGCATTTAGTGAGCACTTTTAGTAATTTATGGACTGCTTTTGTTTTGGGACACCCTTCCATGAGGATCAGAACAATTCTTACGGGCAAAATTGAACCCTCTTGCCCTTTCTGGGGATGATGGCAGATCAGTGTGAGTCTGAAAAATATCCCCATCAATCCTTGCTTTAGAAAACCTGCTTCATCCCAAACATGTTACCTGGAGGGGAGTTAATTGTGTGAGGAGGGAAATGCAAGGGGCAAGGAGCAGGGGCATCTTTTTGGGTGTTGACAATGGTGAGGGACAAAACAGATTTAAGGAAAAGAGATAAAGGTCACCCTTGCTCAAAAGCCAGTCGTATCCAACTCTAGGGTTCAGTGTTCATCTCTGTTTATAGCCAAAGAGCCAGCGCTGTCTAAGTTTGCAGACACTTCCATGGATATGTGGCAGGCATGCCTAGACAACGAAGTGCACAGAGCACTGTTTACCTTCCCACTGAAGTGGCCCCTGTTTATCTACTTGCAATTTCTTCCTTTCAAACTGCTAGGTTGGCAGCTGGGACAGAGACGGGCACTCATTCCATCATGCAGTACTCGGGTTTTGAACTGCTGACCTTCCACCTCCCAGTCAGCATCTTAACCACTTGAGCCACTGCAGCTTTAGAGATGCACAAAAGAATCCACATAGCATTTGGGCATTCAGGAGGCAGGAAATTCCATACAAACTTCTCACCATTCTTGGCAGTAAAAATTATCTATCTATCTGTCTATCAATCTGTCTGTCTGTCTGTCTCAGGGGTGGCCAACCTTTTTTCCCCATGGGCCTGACCACGGCCACTGGACAGCTGAGTGGGCCAGATCACGCCCCCGGAAGCAAAAGCGAGCACATTTACAGATGTCATAAATGGAGCCACTTCTGTGTTTGCATATGTGCAAGCACATTTTACAGCTGATGTAAACATGCCCGCTTCCCCTTCCAGGTGCAGTGGCGGTTGCGACAGCCCATGATGGAATGGCACTGCAGGCCGGGTTTGGCCATAGGTTGGGAACCCCTGCACTCTTTCTCTATGCTGTACACTCTACTGTACCACACTGGCTGGCAGCGATAATACAAAACCATTGAAGCAACAGGATTTACACAAGTGTTGAATTGTAAGAAAACATTTACATCAGTCTCATGGATTGATGGTTTTGCTCTAATGGGAAGTTACAACTGGATTTAAGCTGTCTCTCTATTTGCAAGTAGCTAGCCCTCATGGTTGCAAGGACAACCTTCAAGGGATTTTTTAAAAAAAGCATTATTTGACTTAAGGCTAGCAAGGCTGTCGGTCCCTTGTGTGCATTGCCTTCTGCTGTCACTGATTTCTGATTAGCTCTGGATGGCAAATGTTTAGATGGCAATTTACAGCTGCACCTGACCCCGCTTCTTCTCCGCTTCCAAAAAAGGCTACAAGCTAGACCACACTGCCTGGACCGTGACTGCTGCCCATAAACATGATTTATAACGGCCCTTTAGGGAGAGACACTACCTCTCACGGCATCAAGTTATTTTACCAGATGGACTGTCTGTAACTCCTGCGATAAGCCTGGACAGTGACTTAGCAGATCGCAGAGCAATACCTCCTGTCTCCTCTTGATTTCTTCCCTCCCACACTCCCATGGGTTTCTTATAACCGTCTAGCAAAACACTGTCTCTCTGCTTGTCAAAGGTGCCTATATTTTTAAAGAGAAAGTGGCACTAATATTATTTTTTTGTCCACTGTCCTGAAAAGACATATAATTGTAGAGTTAGAAGTGATCCTAAAGAACACGTAGTCTAGGGATTCTCAATCTGTGGCTTGTGGGCTGGATGTGGCTCATGGCACCATTTCATGTGTGCCCCCATCTAGAGTTGCCATAATTCTCTCCCACAAAACTGGGGCAGAAGTAACAAAAATGATCAGGTTATCTGCAAAATAGCCTTTTTAAAAACAAACATAATATTATGACAGCTATAAAACACTTTCACATTAAATATATCAATACATAAATGAATTTATTTACAACAGTTAATTCTTACTGTAAGATGATCTGTTGTTGTACTTCTGAGAAGTCAACTCTTAACATCCTCAGTTCCAGGAAACACACTGGTCACACTTATCGGGCGGTGGTGTGAGGCAAGGATATTAAGATTTGTCTCCACATATACTCCAACTCCAATATGGCACGGACATGCGGTTTACCTTCCCACTGAAGTGGTAACTATTTATCTACTTGCAATTTCTTGCTATCAAACTGCTATGTTGGCAGGAGCTGTCCAGAGATGGAACCTCACTCCGTCTTGCAGCACTCCTTCTGATTGGCAAGCTCAGCATCTTAACTGCTAAGCCACCGCTGTCCATGCACCGTGAAACAAATGAACAAAAAACAAACAAACCACACCCCAGCTTAATTTTGCACTTTGTCATAGTTTTAACAGATTTAAAGCTCACACTGGTATCATCAATGCACCTAAAGTGCGACAAATATTCTGCTTGGATGAGCCCTAAATGGACTTTTGCCTGGGGGGAAAAATGCAGACTTGATTTAATTCTGGTGCTGAAACCAAATATCTGGACTGCTAATGTCACCAGCAATCCTAAATGTTTGTGTTTTTCACCTGACTCTAGGTCCATGATGGTGAACCTTGGCACTCTAGATGTTCCTGGACTTCAATTTCCAGAAGCCCAAGCCCCTGTGAATCCACACAAATGGGTTTACTGCGATTCATCCGGCCTGTGCTGCCCTAGGCATGTTTTACTTCCGCTTCTGGGAGTGACGAGGGTGGCGCGGGCCAGATGAAGCGTAGTAAACCCATTCGTGTGGATTCATGGGGGCTTGGGCTTCTGGGAATTGAAGTCCAGTAACATCTGGAGTGCCAAGGTTCGCCATCACAGCACTAGATGAAGAATATGGGATGCTAGAACATACAAGTCAATCAGAAGTGGTTAAAATCCAGGCTCTGAAATCTCTTGGCAATGGGTTGTTAGTTTTTTGATTTGGCAATCAATATGTAAAAACAAACAAACATATTATCAAACATTTATATCCCACTCCTTCCGCCTCATGTCATTCCAACTTTCACCTGTAGCATTTCTTTCCTGATGGTGTAAAGAGAAGGCCTGTTCAGCTGCCGACCATAGAAAATTCCAATTTCTCACATAAAAACATTAGCGTGCAGGCTTAAAATATTAACATTTGGCTAGTGTTCTCCTCAGATGCTTAGGGGAATCAGAGTTTGGCATCAGCGGTTTAGACACAGATATGGATTTTTTTTAAAAGGTGAGGTGGGAGGAGATTGTAAATGGAGAAACCTTTCTGGTTCTATAATGCAAAGGAAAAAGACATCCTTAACATGGATATTTCAGAGTGTGGATCGGAAGGATACAGGGCAGGCTTCTGCATTATTCAGGTTTTCTTTCTAGCCTGCCAGTATTCAGGAAGCTCAATGAAACAATGAGAATAACTCAAATGATCTCCAGTTAATACAAAATGTATGCATTCTTCAAAATCTGGAAGAATCACCATCTAGGTATGAATTTTTTGATCAAGAGTAGATTTTCCAGATATTTGGTGGAGGTTCACAATTAATGCCCTTAGAATTTAACTGCATTCTGTGCCAGGTTTTAAACATATGTTTGCATTAAAAGGGAATATAAGTAGCCTCAGATACCTAGTGTGTTGTAGTGGTTAGAGTGGCAGACTAAGACTCAGCAGTCCTGGGTTCGAATCCCCACTCAGCCATAAAAACTCATTTGGTGTGTGGAACTGGAAACACCATTCTTTAAATGTTTCACTTACTTTGAAAGCCATAAATTGGAGATGACGACATGTCATCCTCCTCTATGAGAATATGAATTGATGTTATAGTACTGATCAGTTGGTTTCTATACATGAATGCAAGGTGGGAGATGGGAGAAGACCATCACCTTGTCTTTTGCCTCAGGCAGCATAATATCTTGGGCCAACCCTGGTCTCGCCCTTACCTGACTCCCTATAGACATTTTGGATTACTTATTTTCAAATGAAAACTCTGATCAGCTCCAGCACGTATGGCCAGTTGTTTAAAACAGTGTGAATTACACACTGCACAATGATTTTGCTACTGGGATTAACACTTACATGATATTGAGTGTGCTGATTCCAGATCTGAACTCAAAATTTGACTATCATTTATAGATTTTGATAGGCATGCTATAGCTGTTCAAATGGTCAGTAATTGGATAGTGTATTTTTACATAGGAACATTATAACAGTTGCAGCTACCACTATGCCTGCTGCTGCCTCAGCTGAATCACGTCCCCTGGTGGCATGCATGTTCCAGCAGCGGCTGGTCATGTCTGGGCAAGTCAGTGAGCTGACGTCAGAAATAGGTATATAAGGTGAGGTGGATCAAAGACTTGTCTCTAGTATGAAACCATCTTAGTACAGCTTGGCCATAGTGAGTCTGTTTTGAGCTAAAGATGAGTAGATGTAGTAGTCTACATAGTATATAATACCTAGCTTTTAATTAAGTTTTTAAGCTTTTTAAAGTTTTTAATTTTTAAGTGTTTTTAAAATTGTTGGAAATTGCCCTGGGTCCCTTCAGGGAGGAGGGCGATAAACAAATATAAACAAATATAAATAAATAATAAATAAAAAAAATAAATATGTGTAATTAACTTAAGATCCTGTGTCATAGGCAGAATTGGATTTCAGATTTGGATTCAACATACTTGATTTAGTATAGAGCACATGGATTAGACCAAGTCGCAGACAATATTTATTTATTTTTGTTATGCAGTGTTATAGACAAAAAAAATTATTAGAAGCCTCAGGTTGGAGAGAATGACTCTAATGTGTGAATAGTGTGTGAATATTTTTCAGCAGTAGCCCAATATGATTCTTCCATTGGGCTACCACAAAGTAGCCCAATGGAAGAATCATATCTATACATTAAAGACAATATATATTCTTTCTGGAAACTTCCATTGGGCTACTTTGCGGTACAACTTCTGAAAAATATTCACACACTGACATTCACACATTAGATTCATCTTCTCCAACCTGAGGCTTCTAAGAATTGTTTGGTCTATAACACTGCATCACACACACAAAAATATTGTCTGCTACTTGGCTCCTGCCAATCCAACAGTTCGAAAGCAAGAAATTGCAAGTAGATCAATAGGGACCACTTTGGTTGGGAAGGTAACAGCGTTCCATGTGCTCCGGTGTCTAGTCATGCCTGTCACATGACCATGGAAACGTCTGCAGAAGCAGACAGCACTGGCTCTTCGGCTTAGAAACAGAGATGAGCACTGACCCCTAGAGTGGGATATGACTGGCTTTCGAGCAAGGGAAACCTTTACCTTTACTTACTTGGTCTTATCCATGTGTTCTACACTAAATCAAGTGTGCTGAATCCAAATCTCAAGTCCAATTGTGCCTAGGATGTCAGGATCTTATAGATTTGATTGTCCGGTTTATTAACACAGCTGCACCCTACTCATATTTAGCTCAAAACAGACTCACTATGGCCTAGCTGTACTATTTTCCTTGAGAAGGTGATGGGTGGAATAATAATTTAGTCCCACGGCTGGGATGAACATCCCAACCATGGGACTAAATTATTATTCCACCCATCACCTTCTCAAGGAAAATAGAAGCAGTAGATTGAGGCCTGTTTT
Source organism: Furcifer pardalis (assembly GCA_030440675.1). NCBI lineage: Eukaryota > Metazoa > Chordata > Lepidosauria > Squamata > Chamaeleonidae > Furcifer > Furcifer pardalis. The sequence continues at coordinate 24,995,934 of CP126891.1, read as the reverse complement.
CATATTTGATGGGGGGACTAGATAAATGGCAGTCAGGTTGCGCTGATAAGACCCCTGCTCTCAGCCTAACCTCTTTCTCAGAAAGCCGCTTACTATGCATAGAGTAGAGCTATCTGTTCAGCTGCACCTTGAGACAAGTATATCTGCACCTAAGATGAACCAATTCCCCCCAGAAATTACAGCACAAGGGGATTGCATCTGATGGGAGGGGGTGAGAATAAGGAGTTCAGGGAAAGAATGCAAGAATTGTCTATTTAACAACCCCCAACCCCCCAACCCCGGTACCAATTCTATCCTCTCAGCTGAGTAGCCTTCTCTGGTAAACCCGCTTTCCCTCTCTCTAGCTTTTCTCCCTTCAGTTTCCCAGAAGTTGGCTACTTCTACAAGGGATCCCCATCTTTTTATGGCCTGAATGCTCTGATTTTGCCAGCTTGTATGTAACACGTGACAAATAATGATGCTATTTATAAAAGGTGGTAAATGATTGACACTGCTTGAAATGTGTCAGAAATAGCGGCGTTGCTTGTAATACATTACAAATAATTGTCTTATTTGGAATGCATTAATCTTGGAGTGGGGGCTAGTGGGTGTGGACAGTGTTATATTTTCTGAAAAATGACTTTGGCACGGCTAGACAGTGAGAAAGGATCATGTCTGATGGTTGTGGAAAGGGATGCTTTGCAGAGACCGCAAACTGAGGAAATCCTCTGCTTTCAACCACTAGTTCCATGATGGCAAACCTTGGCACTCCAGGTGTTCTTAGATTTCAATTACCAGACAACCAGGACATGTGGCAGGCATCCCTCAACACCTGAGTGGACGGAATGCTGTTTACCTTCCCAGTATTGGTATCTATGTATCATACTTGCAATTTCTTGCTTTTGAACTGACAGGTTGGCAGGAACTGGGACAGAGATGGGAGCTCACTCTGTCATGCAGTACTTGAGAATCAAAGTGCAGCGTCTTAACCACTTGAGTAACCGCAGTTGAGATAAACCGCAGTCGATGTAAACCACAGTCAAGGTAAACAAGATAATTAAAGAGTGGGCTTACCCATGCTACGTTCCCCCCACCATGAATGTCTATAGCCAAAATAGGATTCAAACTCAAGCCTGTCTCTCTCTCCACCACTCCACAAAGGGTTCTTGCGTGGCTGTGTACATCGGTCTTTTCCAGTTATCAACCAAAAATGCCCCGCAGCAGGAGAAGGGACCGCTGTAAATGAGTTTGTCGCTTTTCCAGGACTTCATCCTAATATTCCCTTTGCTGGTGACACTAGTTTTTATCATCGTTAAGGGATGGGAGCCAACGGCTGGTCTGCAGGAGGCGTTGCCCCAAGTAAGAAGGTGTGTGTGTGCGGTGTGTATGTGTAGAGTTCTTAACAATGAGAGGGCCCTGGGGAGATGGGACATGACGCCTCATGATGGTGATAGATGCATAGGCAGAGGAGACACCCAAACCTTTCCCTGGAAAATTAAAAGCCTATTTGATATGGTACTAACAACACATCACATTGAAATCTCCACTCTATCCATCAGTCTGACCACTCTCTTATTTCCTCTTAAAAAGGCAATAAAAATCTACTTACAGGAAATATAGACGAGACATCATAATGTTCTGTCTTCTGATTTTCTACTTTGATTGGAAGTTCAACCTCAACGTTCAAAAGCATTCTTAAGCACAATGGATTAGATCGGAACAGGGAAGAATTCATATTTTTTTTGCATTATTTCTTTGTTTGATTTGATTTATATCCTGCTTTTTCACAGAAATAGGATCCAAAGCAACACACAACAAAGTTAAAATACAGTTGTAAGTGATGTTAGTTTTTTTTTAAAGTGTGGTGCAGACAAAAAGGGCAGCATAGTAAAACACAATGAAAGTCATTGAAATATCCAAACACATAAATTAAAACAATTTGAAAATATATTTTAATAACACACGGAAATCTGTACATATTTTGGTAAGCATTGATGGGACAGTCAGCCTCCTCCTTCTTGTGCATTAGGGTCCCAGTTCTATTTGCTACCCAATCTCTTGGCAGCGTTATTTCCATTAAAAGGAAAACAACAATAACCAATGCTCTCCCCCAGCCTTGTTCTCCAGCTCTTGTTCATATTTGCAAGGGTAATTCTGCTGACAAACCTTTGCAACAATATCCCCCCCGCCCCCCTGTTTTTGGCAAGTCCTGTGACGTTTTGGCAAGGTGGACTTCACTGCTGAGTACCACATGCTCAAATTGCCTTGCAAAAGAGTAGCCAGGAAGGATGTTTCCAAACCATCCTGTGTGCAAAGCTAAAAATGTGGGAGCAAAAATAGAAAAAAGTCATAGGCACATAAGATTGGATTACATTTAAGAACTGTGTATGTATGAGTGAGTGAGAGAGAGAGAGAAAGAGAGAACAAGACATTGTTATAAATTGAGAGTATTGTATTGAGCAAAGATCAAGTCTTCATTGCTGAAATTTCTCCACGATTGCAAAGTGACTTCAGTTTGAAAATTTTGGGAATAATTGGGATTTTTTTTTTGAAAGGTGAAGAGAAATATACTCTGATGAGGAAGATAATACTGGCTGTAGGTATACTGACTTTAGTCCCTGTACAATAATTTCTGTTACGGTTTATTAATTTTGAGAATAATCTCTGGAGAATATTATTGCAGAACTTTAAAACAATTTCAGACCTGTTTTTAATAACATCACCCTATGTAATGTATATTTCAAAGGGACTGCGGTGGCTTTGTGGTTAAGACACTAAACCGGAAGGTTGACAGGTCAGCAGTTCGAGACCTGAGCGCTGCATGATGGAGTGAGCTCCCATGAGCCAACCTAGCCATTCAAAAAAAAAAAAAAAAACTGCAAGTAGATAAATATGTACCACTTTGGTGGGAAGGTTACAGCATTCCAAGTGACATAGGGGATGATAAACATAGATGTCAAATGTAAGCCATACGCTTAAATTGGGTTTTTTCCCTCGGTCTGGAGATAAATGTGGTTTAATGGAACTTTGTAACATCCCATTGTGGAGCAGTGTGCCATTGTCATCTGAGCAAGGGTGGCCATCCATGCCAAGACCCACTTTTTATCCCCCTGTGACAAAGACCCCACAAAAACAGGGTCATTTTCATGTCAAGTGTGTGTGGACTGGCTGAGAAGTTAGACTGGTGCCAGTTTCAACAAATAGCCAGGTTGACAATTGGAAATATGGCGAGGAAAGGGACCCGGCGGTCCTTGCCACCAACCCCAGCCAAGCCTTGTCAGGGAGACCCAAATTGGCATATGGTGTTTCCTTACACCAGAGAATTCCCATTCAGAAACCCTCCAAGGGGTTTTGTTTCTGACTCCCTCGACCATTTTTCTTTGTACCAGCTTGTCTCACCATGAGGTCCTGGAACAAGGGTGGGGAGGTGTTTCAGAGGGCATCGAAGCAGAGTGATGATTCCCCCCCCCCCTTTGACTCCATCTGTACCGAATCCAGACAGAGCACATGGAAATCTTCCTTCAAGCCCCCCATCCTTCCCCCTTTCCACTTGTTCCCTTATTCCTTAAAAACAAAACAGAAATGTCCTGTGAATCAGCCAATTGTTTCACGGGTTAGAGAGGAGCGGGACTGTGTGTGTCTTCATTTGTGATCAATTTTATGGCAGTTGCATCCCAAATTGGGTCTGTGACACCCTCCACAAGGGGCCCGCCTTCCCTGGGAGATAGTCTGTCACTTGCAGGGTGTTCCTTTCACACACACACACACACACACACACACACACACACACACACACACACACACACACACACACACACACACACACACACACACACACACACACACACACACACACACACACACACACACACCTCTGAATCTGGGAGACAGACAGACACATAGATACACAGACCGTGCTTTGGCCCATCCGCCTGCCTGTCTGCTTGTATATCTGGATAAAATGTAGATTTAATTAAAACAGATGTCCCTGGAATAAGATGAGATGACTACCAGCTAGGATGGCGTAGAGGATGGTGGTGGCTTAGTGGTTAAGATGCTGAACTTGATGAGTGGAAGGTCGACAGGTCAGCATTTTGAGACCCAAGTGCTGCATGATGGAGTGAGTTCCTGTCTCTGTCCCAGCTCCTGCCAACTTAGCAGTTTGAAAGCAAGAGATTGAAAGCAGATAAATAGTTACTACTTCAGTGGGAAGGTAGTAGCATTCTATGCACTTCAGTGTCTAGTCAGGCCCGCCACACAGAGTTGTAGCCACATGGGTACATTTTACTTCTGCTTCTGGGAGTGATGAGGGCAGTGTGGGCCGGATAAATTGGTGTTTGAGACCAGATCCAGCCCACAGGCCATAGTTTGGGCACCCCTGCTTTAAGCAGAGAAAATGGCAGCCTAAATATCTCATTCTGCTGTAAAACATATCTGTTGCAACACAGATGGCAAGACGCATTTTACTTCCACTTCTGGTGGGAGGAAACACGTAACGTAACCGACTCACTGAAACGCATGACTGGCCCATGGCCTGAAAAGTTTGGGCATCATTGACTTAAAGGGTACAACCAGATGGTGAGAAAAGGACTGCATCTGATTGCACCAGAAAGGGTTGCTTTGTGGGAGCAATTTCTGGATAGATGGAAAGGTTATTTTAAGCCAAATTCCTCCAGTCCAAGAGTAACCCTGTCTGTGGATCCAAAAGTGGCAGCCTGGGCACAAATCAGGCTCAGGCTGAACTGCTACTGCCTGCCGGTCTTATGACTACTGGGAAATGGGTCTCACCTTACTGCATCACATGGGGTCCATCACAGCAAGAGCAAGAGCAAGAGCAAGAGCAAGAGCAAGAGCAAGAGCAAGAGCAAGAGCAAGAGCAAGAGCAAGAGCAAGAGCAAGAGCAAGAGCAAGAGCAAGAGCAAGAGCAAGAGCAAGAGCAAGAGCAAGAGCAAGAGCAAGAGCAAGAGCAAGAATTTCGTGTCAGGAATTATTCTGGATTGAAAGGATTTTTTTTTGCAGGAGAAACTCCACTCAGGGGACACCCAAATAAGGCTCCTTCCATGTCCCCAAGAGCTGGGACAGAGACGGGTGCTCAATCTGTCCCACAGTATCCAGGTCTCGAACTGTCAACTTGCTAGCCTTCTAGCTAACAAGGTGAGCTTCTTAACCACTGAGCCACCGCAGCCCCTTATGGGGTCCATAACATGAACTATTCCCTTGTCTGGTTGCAGGGTTTTGTTTTCTGTGTGTGTGTGATGATGTTTTTTTTTTTTTTTTAGATCTGTGTTGTGCACAGAATAAAACATTTCCCAAGCTCTGAATATAACTTTTTAGCATTGCTGAGAAAAGGGAAGCGGCTTGTTAGGCATGGATTTTCTCCTCTTGCTGTCAATATCTTGGCACCACATCCCATTGAAAGAAAGGGAAGGAAGGGAAAGTTGGCGGCAGTAGCATCCCACTCATGCACAAGCCTGCCTCTTCTTGTCTAAGAGCACTTCCCACAGCTGTTGTGACAGTTGGAGCCACAGCAACCCTTATGGGATACCGTCTGTCGGGGCTCATGGTCTATATTGTTTGGGATCCCAGCCCCAGCTCCACCTCCTTTAAACTCCAAGCGGGTACGCACACCCTGCCTATTCTTCTGCCACACAGGCCGTAGCGAGAGCCGTTTTCTCCTTTCTCCTTACATTTAGAATTAATTAAAAGGAGCACTGAAGTCAAGTATTTCAGCCATGAAACCTCATGGAAGTGTCTCTTGGCTGACAGAGTTTGGCTGGGAAATAGAGCCGTATATTTGCCATGGAGATCCTGGATCTCTCTCTCTCTCTTTCCTTGTCTTCTTTTCCCATCTTTTCAGGTCTTCTTTTCCACATTTTCTCCTTGGCTTCTATTCATCTAGAGTAGGGGTGCCCAATCTAAGGCCCATGGACCGGATCCGGCCTGTGGCACCATTTCATGTGGACCCCCCACCCTCCAAGGGCATTAGAGAAACAAAATGCCCACCCCCTTTGAAGGTGGTGGGACAAAATGGCCACCCCCATCATGCACGGCCGGGTGAAATGGCTGTCAGGCCCCCAAAATTAACTGAGAAAGCGTGACCCGGTGCCTGTCTTGAAAAGTTTGGGATCCCCTGATCTAGAATTTCTTCCTCTCTTCCTCTGCTTTTCACCTTCATGCCCTTTCACTTTACCTCTGTTCTGTTCCCCCTTTCCTTTTTCCATTCTCCCTCTTCTCCCTCATCTCTTCTTTTCATTACATTCCCCCTTGTGCCCTATTTCCTGTGTTTTTCATCCCCCCATTTCCTCTCTTCTACTTTAATTGTATGTCTTTCCCTCCATCTTTCTCCCTTCACATGTCATGTCTTCTTCTTCCCATCCTGAAAAAATATCGCTGAGAAAACATTCTGTATATATTCAAGTATAAGTCTAGATTTTTAGCCCCACAAATGAGGTCCAAAAAATAGACTCAACTTATACTTGGGTCAATGACCCTGAGGGTCCCAAAACTGTGGTGGTTCAAATTCAAACATACAGTAAACAACAACACTAGCATTCCTGTAAAAACTCAAAAACATACCCACACAAATGTCTAGATTAATGAATTTTACCATATTTTTATGTATTTTAATTATTAAAACTCAATAGCAGCTGCTGTATTTTCCACCCCCAACTTATACTCGGGTCAATCTATTTTCTTAGTCTCAGAGGCCTAAATTAGATACCTCGACTTATATTCGGGATGACGTATAGTCGAGTATATACTGTACTCCTAATTCAATGTTCAAAGAGTTGCAATGATCCAGAACCTGAAACAGTTACTTTTTTGGACTAGAACAACACCCAACCAGCATAGCTACAGATGGTTTCTGCTCCAAAAAGTAATGTTTTCAAGTTCTAGAACCCCTCCAGATTTTGGGACTAGTTCTTCAAAACTGGCTTTTTGAAGTCCTGTTCTTATTTCCTTCTCTAGGGGTTGCGGTGGCTCAGTGGCTAAGACGCTCACCTTGTTAGCTGGAAGGCCAGCAAGTCAGCAGTTCGAGACCCAGGTACTGGATGACCCAGCTCCTGCCAATCTAACGGTTCAAAAACAAGAAATTGCAAGTAGATCAATACGGACCACTTTGGTGGGGAAAGATCTTGGGGACATGAAAGGAGCCTCATTCGGGCTTCCCCTGAGCAGACTTTCTCCAGCAAAAATCCTTTCAACCCAGAATAATTTATGACACAAAATTATTATTATTTCCATCATCTGTTATCTTACTTTATTTTTTCCTCTCCCCTTTCCTTTCTCTCCTTTTCCTGATTTTCCCTCCACCCTTTGCTTTCTCTACCATCCAGACCTGAAACAGTCCGTGAATAAACCGAGATCTAGGGGGAAAAAAATAAACCCACAATTTTTTCCAGCTCACCAAACTAATCCTTTTTGGAAGTCCTCTGCCTGATTCCCCTTAAGTTGTTCATCGGTCCACACAGTGAGCACCACCACCGTATACACCACCATGTCAGAGGCAGATGGGCACCTCACAAAAGGATCTTCACCCCTCTCCAAGCTGGCCCTGCCCTATGCCTGATTAAACCCTAATACAGAAGTTAGAATTGATACAGTGGAACTGCGGTGATTCAATTAGTCCATCAGGCATGAAGAAAACAGCACAAAAGAAATGCGGGTAGTTAGAAAGTCATTTTCTTTTGATCATTATAGCATCTCACACGTGGAAGCAGAAAATTACAGCCTCATGTGTCTTAGCTTAATATCCTCTGGGGCCAGATTTGTTGAAATGTTGAAGTTAGCTGTCAGGATCAAAAAAAATCACGCAGCGCTGATGAATTCGCAGCCCCGACAAGAACCAGCACAAGATCCAGGGAATTTTTTTATTATTATTTGCCAGGGAAATGTTTTCAGCAGCTCTTCAACCTTTATCTGATTTCTTTAGCCTTTATTTCTGTCCTGCTCTCTCCACCTCTTGACCTTCATCTTTCCTCTTTTTCTTATAGTATGAGGACTCCAGGCAGGTACCAAACAAAAATGAGGGCACCTGGCTAACTGATGCACACCTTGTTCTTTGTTTTGAAGCCACTGTAGCAATCCTGAAGTCCGGATGATGCTGTGTCGAGTAACTAGCATTGCATCCATGTCTGTTTAATTTTATTTCTCTCTGATGCTGCTCCAGTGAGTTAAAACAGGCACTCTGTACCTGTGAGCCAGCAGCAGCAGCAACTACAAAGAATTATACAGACACTGCTCGATTCATGCCACAAATGAGATTTATTTCCTTGCCCTGGAAACATTTTGGCAGGGATGACCTAACACATTTTGCTGCATGAAGCAGCAGCAGACACAAGAGCCTTCCCACTGAAGTGGTCCCTATTTATTTACTTGCAATTTCTTGCTTTCGAATGGCTAGGTTGGCAGGAGCTGGGACAGAGACAGCAACTCATCCCTTAAACTTTGAGTGTGCCGCTCTTCAAAGTCTGTCTTGGAATATCCATGTGTTAAACCACAATGGTGCTGAATTAGGATTGTGATCACCTTTATCTTGAACCCATATAGAGGTAAAGATTGCCCTTGCTTGAAAGCCAATCATATCTGACTAGGGTTCAGTGCTCATCTCTGTTTATAGCCAAAGAACCAGCGCTGTCTGCATCTGCAGACATTTCTGTGGACATGTGGCAGGCATAGGAGACTGTTTACCTTTCAAACCAAATTGTATCTACTTACAATTTCTTGCTTTCAAACTGCTAGTTTGGCAGGAGCTGGGACAGAGACAGAAGCTCACTCCATCATGCAGCACTGGTCTCAAACTGCTGACGTGCCAACCTTCCAGTCGTCCAGTTCAGCATCTTAACCACTAATCCACCATAGTGCCTTTGAACCCATATAGGCATGTGCAATCAGACCTTAGAGATTCTACTTTTTTGTTGTTTTTTGATTACAGTTCCCATAATTGACTGGGGGATTCTGGGAGCTATAGTCCAAAAAAGTAGTGCTTTGTAGTTCTGGGAGAAATAAGATATTTCATATTTAATGGAATGTGGGCCAATGCAAAGGAAAATGTAGTCTTGGAAGTAGGGATGAAGATTTGCAAATCTGCTGCATACTTGAGTCAGAAAGAACTTGAGATTTAATAAAAATTTGAATATAGAGAAAGGGAGGGAGATGGACTCCATTCAAATTATGATATGTTGAACTCATAGATTAGGAAGCAGACATGCCTGAAACCAAAGTGTTGAAGAATTATTCTTTCGGATGATTGCTCCTAGAGCCCTCTCTCTCATGTACCCATTGGCCAATCTGGTGTGTGTGTGTGTATTGTAGCCCCCCCCCCCCCACGTAACACTCAACCTATATTAGTGCTTGGAAATATGCTACCTGCTGACTTTGACCAAATCAAGTGTCTGAAGCATAGGAGGAAACCAGGTTATCTTTTCTGGTGGTCAGTTAGCAAATGAGGAGGGATGGAAAGCCAGTTTGTCCACTTTTAGGAATCTCTTTTTGGCTTTCTTCTTATTCTCCTATCTCTGTCTGGCGTCCCAGATATGCTAATCAGTGTGTAAGTATATCCTTTCAAATAATTATCATACATTATACTCTGCTCATCTCTGTATAATTTCCTCATCTGCATAATCGTATTTGACTTCCTTATGAATGTAAAAACCATCTTACCTTGGGCCAGTTAATCTTCATTGATTGAATATCAAATTCATTTGAACATGTTAGCCAAAGCTCTCCCATCTCACCCCAAAGAGCCGATTTGAGGGGGTGGGGGCAGGTGTTTGGGAGAGGAAAGAAGGAGAGGAAGAGTTACACATTTCTAACCAGAGGTGCAGTGGTAATGGTGGTTTATGGATTTTCCCCCTACTGTGCTTGCTTTGCACTTGAGTGCAGGGGGAAAAAAAGGCCATTTCACTCTTCCTGAGATTAACAATTAGGCACCTATTCCTTTGTCTATCAAAGAAAAAATTATACAAATTATGCACAGAGTTGAAAACAATGCTAAAAATCCATGTATTAAAAAATGTACAAAAATAATCTTTAGCCAGTTTACGGTAATAATAATTTCGTGTCATAAATTATTCTGGGTTGAAAGGATTTTTTGCTGGAAAAACTCCGCTCAGGGGATGCCTGAATGAGGCTCATTTAATGTCCCCAAGATCTTTCCCCACCAAAAGTGGTCCCTATTTATCTACCGGTAGTATTTTACAAACTTCCTTCTCCACAGAGTGATACTTTATATACCTTACTAGCTAAATGGTTTCAGAGACGTAAGTCTTCTTTGGTTTGTTTAAAAATGACAAGTGGTAAGACCTTAGGATTTAGGCTCATCAGAACTAGGGTGTTCATTTTCTGGGTGCTTGTTTTCTTCTCAGGTTTTCCAGGGACAAGAACAAATAATTAAGGGAGAAGGTTAGACTCAAGAGGTCACTAGAGGAATGGAGAAATATGTCGATTTTGCATTCACTTGCAAAAAAAAAAAGTCAACTTCTTTCTGTCCCAACATCTCAAATTTGGGTCAGTACTTTTGGAAGATTGCTAAAATGTAGTGCTTTTTTAAAAAAAAACCCCAAACTTTGATCAGAGAACAAAACAGTCCTCAAAAGTTGAGTGAAGTCTTCAAGAACAGCATAGAGTCTTGTGATACTTTCAACAATAACAGGAGTGTTGCTAAGTTTAAATTTTCATGGACTGCAGTCTATTTTATCAGTTGAAGGGGGCTGCAGTCCATTAAAGTTTGTGCCAAACCAAACACCTGTGAATCTTTATTGTAACTGCTGTGACACATCTGTCCCTGATAAGTTCTTAAAGTAGGTAATGTAGAAGAGCCCATAACTCAGTGATAGATCTAATGCTTTGCATATATAGATGGTTGTGGGTTCTAGCCCTGGTACTTTAGATCCATGCTAGACTAGGAAACAATCCCACCTGAAGCCTTGGAGAGCTTTTATTGTCAGACAGTGCAGGTTCTATTAGGGTTCATGGACTCAGTGTAAGTGATCTGATTCTGGTTTAACCATGGTTTACTATTACTTACATCAACAGCTCCCGTTCTTTCACTGTAGCCTTAGGGAGACTGGGAACACCCACCTGAATTTTCAGCCAGCTGCAATCTCTCTTTTTCATGTGACCTGATAAGTTAATATGCTTTGTAGAATATATCTCAAAGCCTAAGTGATGGATGTTACTGAACTTAGACTATCAACACTCCTCACTGTATTGGCTAAGTCTGGTAGGGGATGCAGTCCAATGACATCTGAAAGGATGCCCTCCCTACCCCCTTCACAATGAGAAACCATGGTTTAATCTTGGTCTCTTTCAACTAGCCATAGTTTAAATTAGACATACAGTAATTTGGTTGAGATGTCAAACTATTCATTGTTAACAGTGATTTTGGTCTCTTGCTTGTGAGTGTTCTGGAAAGAGCAGACATGGAGGCAAATATCCAAACTTAAGTGTTGTTGTTTTTACAAAACATTAATCTATCAGTTGAGCACTGTATCTGGATATAGCGGCAATGCACATTACCATGGCATGATGAACTGTAAATGGTTCTTGAATGATGAACCCAAGAGGTAAAATCTCAGTTATTGCACCAGTGAATTACTGAATTATGTGACATGTAACAAATTGCACATGCAAAATAATGACTTTTTGTTTACAACTGCCCATATGATACATTGGGCATCTGTTTTATCAACTGCCACCAGTACCCTACTCAAGATCTTATCCCTCTATGAAACAGCAGAATCAGGGTCTTCTTCAGTGTGGCCCCAAGATCTATGCGATATAAAATTAGTGTGAAACTAATGTGTTCCCTGCTCTCAATTCATTTCAGAAACCAGTTAAGGAATACATTTTTCTCCAATCGTTTGGAAAACAGTTTAGATTCTTGCATTGCTGTTTACTATCACCCTGACTACTCATTTCTGTTATTTTTTTGGTTGGTCTGACATGGTTTTGATTATATTCTTGTCATCCTTTTGTATTATCTTGTACTCTGCCTTGCAAACACGTGTCAAAAGGCAGTTTACAAATAATGTTAATTAATATTAATATCTCTTAAAGCATCCCTTATCTTTTGTTGCATCTGGCCACTCCGGACCAGGCCTTGCTAAGCTTAAGATAGCCTCGTCTCTGGTAGAGACTAACTCTGAATCCTTCTGCCATCAGCCTGTCCCGGCTGGATAGGAATCTGCTAATCATCACAGCACCACATCAAGCCTGCTTGCTGGAGATATGGATTTAACATATTTAAATCTGCAGCTCTTACTTCTTTAATATGGGCAGTGAGTTATGTTAAACAAACAAAGAGCCTAGGCTCTTAGATAGGAAAATTGCGGGGGGGGGGGGGAAGAGGCAAATGGGAGAGAGATTTTGCTGTGGTGGTGTTTAGATTTACACACATTTTTGGTCTGGGCTGAAACATGTAACCTCACATGTCTCTCTGCCATCGTAAAATTAATTTTTCATGCTCTGCTGTTGTACAAAACCACACATGGTTTGTAACGCATCTCAAATAGCATGTTACTTGTAATTCATTCCCCTTTTTGGGGCAATAATTAAGGCATTAAGAAGTTGCACTGCAACTGCAATGTTTTTAAAAAGAGAGGAAAGTTTGTTCATTCTGCTTAGTGTCTACTTCAAGGTGGACATCATGGAAGGCCAGTGCCTGATTCAGGTACAGAATGAGTACTTATATACTAGAGTATAAACCTAGTTTTTCAGTCCCAAAAATGAGCCCCAAAAAGGGGAAATGGCATATACTTGGGTCAATGACTACGAGAGTCCCAAGACCGCATCGGATTGACACGTGCCAAAAATTTAATTAATGTTACCATATTTTCATGTATTTTGATTATTGAAACTCACTAGCAGCTGCTGCATTTCCCATCCTTGGCTTATACTTGGGTCAATCTATTTTCCTAGATTTTCAGGTCAAAATTAGGTACCTCGGCTTAGATTCAGGTCGGCTTATACTCAAGTATAACATAGAGGGCTGATTTCATCTGCAGTATCCACAGATCATAGTTTCAACCTGGTCGATCCACCATTCTCCTCCTCCTCCTCCTTTAAAAAAGGCCTTCCTCCTAATCCAGCCTTTAAATGTTAAATCACTGTAGACAAACCTTTTAGAGACCAAGTGCCCAAACTCACCTTCACCACAGACTCAACAGCCTGCTGTCTACACCACAGACAGGAAATGCTCCCATTGGACTGCTGGGCAGAGGAGGCGGTGAACTCTGTGCTGGGATGACAGCACGTGTGGCCACAGAGAGGACTCTGAATGTCCCCTCTGGCATGCATGGCATAGGTTCGCCACCATTGCTGTAGGCTTTTAGGATGTGATTTGCTCTTTCCATGCTGATGTATATTCTGGTTTATATGAGTTGGGGCTACCCAGAGATGGCCCAGAGTAATCTTGACATCCTTTCAACCCAGAGCAATCTCTGACACGAAAATGAACGAGCAACTATCTTTCAGTGGGAATGTAATGACTTAAAATGGGGGTAGGATTATTTCTGTACTATTCTGTCCCCACCCTGGGACACTGCAATGAAACAGACTTCCATGGGTGGCTTGCCCTCTGGGTGACCTTTGAACCCTGGGCTTTCTGATTTTAAGGGGCTGAAGCCAAAATCGTTCCTGCCGCGAGTGCAAAGTGGGGAGGGGGGGAGCTGAAAAATTAGACTGAATCAAAGCAGAAAATGAGTTTCCATTTATCTTGTGATGATGCACGAGGTAACACAAAGACAAATAGCTGTTTCTGAGTCTTCCTTTATCACTGTCAGCGCAATTAATAGGCTACGGCCTTCGTTACCTTGCTGGTGCTAAGGAGACACTGCCTCTCTCTTCCACTATGCTAGGCGGGGGCATTAATGAGAGAATAAAAGCCCAGCTTGGTTAGTCAATTCCAACTCCTGTTTCATGGGTAAGGTAAGGGCTATGTTGTTCCTTTTAATTAATTGATTGATTGATTGATTTGTTTATTACACTTATATCCTGCCCTTCTATGGAAAACTTTCCTACTCAGGGCGGCTTACAGCATAATATTCAAAAATATAAATTGTCACAAATATTAATTTTTTAAAATATAAAACCCCTCAAAACCCAAATGAGAAAGCCTATGTTGGAAGCAGTGGGGCACAATAAAATGCCTAGTAATTGGCCAATAGTAAAATATTTCCAAAGGCCTCTTTAAAAAGGGAAGTTTTCAATTGCTTTTTAAAAACATGGAGAGATGCAGCTCCACTGGGAGGGAATGCCACAGCATTGGTGCCACCACCGAGAAGGCGCTCTTCCTAGTCACAGCCGTTCTAGCTAATATTGGATTTGGCACCTGGAGCTGCATTGTCATGGAGAAGCAAGTGATGTGGGCACAGGGGAAGCCCCATGTAAAGAGCATTACAGTAATCAATATGTGAGACTACCAGTGAGATAACTATGAGAGACTGTCCACTAGGGAACGCAACTGAGCAATTTGGTGCAGTTGGAAGCTGTCATTGGAGATTTTGTAGCTCTAGTGTTTCCCAAATGCTGGTTTTTGGACTTCAATTCCCAGAAGCCTAAGTCATTTCCCCAAAGCACTGATCAGCCAAAGTACTGACTTAGGCTTCTGGGATTTGAAGTCCCCCTGTGGGCTGTGTACCCCTTGTTGGGAACCACTGCGTCTACTGGACAAGCAAAACCAAGGTGTTTGCAAACTCAGTTGTGTCCCTCACCATGATATTCTAGTTCTATTTCCCTTGACACTATGTTAAAATCAGATGCAGGAGAAAACGAATCCACCTTTGTGGATTTGCATAATTTTAAAGCTATACCTGGATACCTTGTATGATATAGTGGATAGAGGATTCAGGGAGCCTGGGTTTGAGTCCTGGCTCAATCATAAAAGCACAATGGGAATGTGGAACTGGTAAAACCACTTCTTACATAGAGTACCTTATTTGTCTTGAAAGTCCTGTTAGGGTCAATACAAGTTGGTTATGACTTGATAGTACAAGAACAAGGGGAAGGGGAAGGACAACAAGAAGAAGAAGGATGCCGCCGCCGGCGGTGGTGACGACGACGACGACAACAACAACAACAACAACGACAACAACAACAAAGCCATAACTGCAGCCACAATCAACCAAGGAATTGAACTGAACACCTACCTCATCCTTCCCCCTCTAGAAAATCTCAGTTGAATCCAGATGCCACTAATGACCTCCATGTCATTGGGGATGAATGGGTGGTGTAAGAGGGCACAATGGCAGATCCCAACTATGACATTTGTCTTCATGAGCAAGGAGGGAGGGAGGAGGAAAAATTGGGGGTGGAAGTGCCATTTTTAAATTATCCCCTTCCATGCGCCTTTCAGTCTTTCTCCACCTATGCGTGGAGCTAATTGTCATAAAAATAATTTGCATGTCAACGACACAACTGAGCCAAAAGCTCCCCCCCGGCTCTTTTTAAATGGCCATGGGTGAAGGTGGGCTGCCAATTTCTTGATTCAGCACCAATGATTCATTTTGCTTGAGAGGGCTGTTCTGATAGCCTCAAAAGAGATGAAGTCTTTGCATTTACACCCCAGATCCCTTGGTGCCATTGAAGTGTGTGGAACCAGACATCCACTCATTGGCACATGTGGTGTTAAACACACATTTTGGTTCTGTGTCTTCAGTTTTAAACTTTGAACAGCAGCTGGAGTTGGAGAGAGAGAGAGATAATTACGAAGTCCACAACATGGCCCTTTAAACCATTTTGATTTTTTTTAAAAAAATCAAATATCTCATAATTCATTTGTTTTCAATAACGATTTTGAAGGTTTTGATCATTTAATTTGCTTTTGATGATGATTTAGTGCCCTTGAGTGACATTTTTAGCAGAGAGGCTTGGTACAAATGTAATATAAATAAATACATTTCTGATTATTTTTTAAAAAAAACCGTAATCATTTCTTCCCACTGCACTGCATTACAAAATAAAAAAATAAAATAAATTTTCTGCTACTTAGTATAATCCATGTGTCCTATACTAAATCAAGTGTGCTGAGTCCAAATCTGAAGTCCGATTCTGCCTAGGACATCAGGATCTTAAGCTAATTACACATATAGACGTGATTGTCTGGTTTATTAACACAGCTGCGTCTGCTCATCTTTAACTCAAAACAGACTCACTATGGCCTAGCTGTACTATCTAATAAGATGATCTCACACTAGAGACAAGCCCTTGGTCCATCTCGCCTTATATACCTATTTCTGACATCAGCTCACTGACCTGCCCAGACATGCCTGGCCAATGCTAGAACATGCAGGCTACCAGGGGACGTGACTCAAGTGGTAGCTGCAACTGTTATAATGTTCCCATGTAAAAATACATTACCCAGTTACCGACCATTTGAACAGCTATAGCACGCCTGTAACTTAAAATCCATATGTGACAGGCAAATTCAGAGTTCAGATATGGAATTAGCACACTCAATATGATGTACATGACATGTGTTATTCCCAGTAGCAACATCGTTCTTGTGCAGTGTAATAGCTCTTTACTCATGAAGCTACAGCAATCACAGTTTAATAAAACAAGGTTAAAATCCAGATTGTTCAAAGTTTGGTACTCAAAGCCGTTTGACTGAACACTGAAGGTTAGTTTCTGTGCAGGCTTCACTTTTTTGTTTAAAAAAACATTCAAACTCTTTCTTGTACTGTATAAGAAAAAACGTGATTTTTAAAAACTGAAATCAAACCAGTAAATAAGCAGGTATGATAATCTGCTGTAGCAAAGCCAACAAATTTAGAGATAAGGGAAAGGTCACCCTAGCTGGAAAACCAGTCATATTGCTAACAGAGCAAACTCTTTGGAACCTGGAAAAGTTTCCTTAAATTCCCAAGCCAATATGACATGTTTGTCCAAAAATGATGGGCCTTCTCCAGGCTCTGTGAAAATGCCAAGCCATTGAATGATTCTTGCTCAGGTTTTTCTGAATCTGCATACATTTAAATGCTCATTTGCTTATGATAATTCAAGGACTGTCACTCTCCCAGGGGAGAGAGGTGATCGCCTTTGACCTCTTTCAATCTGGAGCAAAATGGTTGCAGCCAAACCCTTGAGGCTAGCAAATACATCAGGGGCTCCTCCGTCTACCTCTTCAAGGGTGTGCGCACACGCGCACACATATATACCCAGATAAAGCATCAGCTGTTAATAGGTAACCCACTGTGCTTTCAAAGGGCACTTAATTTTTCATTCTTAAATGCTGAACTGTTCCTGTCTCCCAGCCCCTAACAAAAAAACAAAAAACAAAAACCCACGTGTGGAGATAGATGATCCCACACGGAACACAGTTATCAGAAATATTAAGCCGAGACTTTGTCATTTCTTGGGGAGAGAGAATGAAGAGGGAGGGGGAAATGTATATATAATATATATCACCCATGCTGTCAGATTGACGAGTGATGGCCTCTTAGGTCTTCGGACACCTCCAGCACCTTTAGTGCCCGTAGTAAAAAAAAAAAAAAAAAAAGGGGGGGGGAATGATAAAAAATACCATTGAAGAAAAGGGTAATGATGAAATTTAACTGCTCTGTATCTCACACCTGCGGTCTGGTCTTTGGAAGCGGCAGAGGGATGCAGGTGTTTCATTTCTTTATGGCCTTGTCCTTGGTGATACGGTTAAGGTCCTTCCGGCAAAAGCCATAATCAATGGTGGTCACTAGGAAAAACTCCCTGCCTGCCTTGATTCTTCGAGGAAAGCAGAAAAGATTTCTTCTTGGTCACATCAGCAGAACTAGGTCAGAAACAGAAACATCTCAATAGCATAGAGATGGATGAAATTTTTGATTCCAGAGCCTTGTGGCGCTTTTGAAAATTAATTGGTCTCTTTTGACATCCAAAGCCGTGGCCTACTAAACACAAATGTTTCGGATCTCTTCTTGCCTGATTGTGAATTGGGTTTAAACAGCAGGTAAGCCTTGTCTGGGAAGCTATTTTCCAGCTCTTAACACTAGTAAAGAGGGCTGCAAGAGTTGATGCCAAATAAAACTTTATAATCTCTTGTTCAGCATCTCAGCAGTTTAAGATGGCGTGAGCTTCCGTCTCTGTCCCAACTCCTGCCAACTGAGCAGTTTGAAAGAAAAAAAAATTGCAGGTAGATAACTTGGTACACTTCTGTGGGAAGGTAAACAGCTTTGTTATATGATATTTTGTTATATTCTGTTAGCCACCCTGAATTGCTCTGCGAGTAGGGCAGCATATAAATGTAAACAATTAAATTAAATTAAATTCATGCACTCCAGTGTCTAGTTATGCCTGCCAAGTGTCCACAGAAACGTCTGCAAATAAAGACAGTGCTGGCTCTTTGGCTATAAATTGAGATGAGCACTGAACCCTAGAGTTGGATACGACTGGCTTTCAAACAAGGGCGACCTTTATTGTATTGGTGAACAATGTTTTAGTTCAGTGGATTATAGTTAGGGTTACGGTTATAGTTGTTCTTATTTGCTATCAAGTCAGAACCCAGACTATTATGGTAACTGTGTGAGATTGATTGATTGGATTTGTATGCCACCCACTCGACATATGAGACTCAGGGCGGCTCACAGAAATCTCAACACATCAACAATACAGTACAATAAAATAGAACAATAAAATATAATTCGAGATACCGTTCGAGATTCGAGATACCATTTTGAATTTGTCATTTTACATTGTAGAAGATTTTAAATACAGTTTCAATATCATTTCTCCCAAAGAGCAAGGGAAATTGTGTCCCCCTCCTCTGGTGAGGGTTTGTCTGAACTGGCAGGAAGGAACACATGACAATTTAATTAACTCTTACATTATTTTTGCCTAATCCAGCAACCTTCTTGCACCCTTCCTCCACTTCCCTTTATGCATTCTTGTTTTTGGCAGACTTCCATGTAAAAAATGAGGGAAAGAAGCCAAAATTGATTGACTTGTCTCTGAAAAACCACCTCAGCTACTCATCCTAAGAGATTTTCTCTCCATCCCACCGCCATCTCTTGCCATATTGGGACATCGCTGTGCAGAAATATTCCTGCCTTGTCCACCTTCCTACCAATGTCTCCTCTTTTTGGTTTAGAAGAAGCTTTGTCTAGGCTAGGAGGCTCAAATCAACCAGCCAACCAATGTGTGTTCCTAAAAAGGCTTCAGATACCCCCAGTTTAAAATAAAAACCCATTATTTCACCAATTTATTTTTCTTTTGTTGTTCAAGCGCACAGTTGGTTCCAACCCTTTGTGACCCTATGGACCATTGTCTGCCAGGCGCCTCTGTCTTCCACCATCCTCTATCTTTCCCCAAAAAAATCAGATATCATTGTACAACTCCACCACATGTGCTCATATGTTCCCAGTCTATTCTGACATCTCCAACAGTTTTTTTTAGTATCATTCGTTTGATTTAACCACACTGGAGTCAAGTATCATCTCTACAACAGCTTATAGCTGTGTTCTTCAACTCTTACTGATAAATTTCACATAATCCTTTTTGTCCATTTACTTTTCCAATTTGCTTCCAAATTTTTTTATTTTTAAACCCAACTCCCATCATGTTCTTAAAACTTCCTGTGATTTTCCCTCCTGATTTAAAATTTTTCTATATTTGACTCACTAATCCTTTTAGTCCCATGACTCCCAATATTTGTCCTTCTAATGAGCAGTCAAGATTGATTTCCTTCAGGATGGACTGATTTGATCTCCTTGCAGTCCAGGGCTTTCCTTACGGTCTAACTCCTTACTCCTTATGGTCCAACTTCCTTATGGTCCAACTTCCTTCAGGACTGACTGATTTCTTTCTCCTTTCTTTCTCCTTCCTCATGGTCCAACTCTCAGATGTTACTACATATGCAGGGCAGGGCAGGCTCCATCTATTTCTTCACTCAGGGATCAAAATCTCCAGGGATGATTCTGCTCTGGCTGAATCTTCATTTCCTCTGAGTCTTTCTTTTCTTTCTGGCCCGCTGGAACAGGATTTTGCTTTCCCATTCTTCCACCTTGAGCAAACCCGCCCCCTCTTCCAACTCGCCTTTCTGACACTGAAGACGTTGATTAACGAGAAACGGTTTCTAGCCCACTATGAGTCCTGGCTAGATTTGGTACTTATTAATTACAACCAGCTCTATCAGCACATTTTAGATGGGTTTGCAGGGGGAGAGAGATGAGGAAAGAAAGGGTAAAAGAGAAGACATCTTTCTATTTTTCTTTTTTTACTTTCTCCTCCTCCATCCACCCACCCTGATTTTCTTTCTCTTTATCTTCCATTCTTTACCCCCAAGTCCTGATAAATGAGGCTTCACCAGTACTGGGTGTGACGCTGACCTGGCCAAAAGAAGACCACGTGGTCTTCTTTGAACAGTTTGTTCTGCTGAATTATATTTCCCAGAAGGCTTTGCTACTCCGCCACTGAACAGCTTCTGGAAAAACGCCTCTCCATTTTCTTTCTTTGTTTGAAAACTAGAATTTAAAACAGGGACTCACAATCCGTGGCCCACGACGCCATTCCATGTGGCCCACCACTACCTCGACCACACCAGGAAATGCTATGTGGTATAAAAAGGGCGAAATGGCTGTCCGGCCCCTGAAGCTGTCTGAGGGAGAGAGCGTGATGCAGCCTCCAGTTTTAAAAGGTTGAGAACTCCAGATTTAAAACCATTTGGCCAAAATCTCGTGTCTTTCCCCCCTGCTCTCAACAATGCATAGCACAACAGTTGCCTTCTTTACTTTGGCAAGGGAGTAAATACCCAGGGACTGTGGTGGCTTAGTGGTTAAGATGCTGAACTTCAATGATTGGAAGGTTGGCAGGTTAGTAGGTTGAGCCCTGAGTGCTGCATGATGGAGTGAGCTTCCATCTCTGTCCCAGCTCCTGCCAACCTTGCAATTTGAAAGCAAGAAATTGCAAGTAGATAAATAGGTACAACTTTGGTGGGAAGGTAACAGTGTTCTGTGCACTCTAATGTTTAGTCATGCCCACCATGTGTCCATGGAAACATCTGCAGGCATAGACAGAGCTGGCTCTTTGGCTGTAAATGGAGATGAGCACTGAGTTGATTGATTGCTTGATTGCTTGCTTACTTGATTGATTGATTGGACTTGTATGCCGCCCACTCAGCTGCGCGACTCAGGGCGGCTAACAGCAATCACAATATATCACAATACAGTTAAAATTAAACACAATAAAAATTATGACTAGCTTTAAAGGAAGAGTGATTTTTAGTTTTTCCTAATTATTACCCTCTTGCAATTCAGAAAGCAAAATTTGCAAGTAGATAAATAGGTACCACTTTGGTGGAAAGGTAACAGTGTTCCATGTGAGCAAGGGAAATCGTTACCTTTACTTAATTATGACCACCATTGACATGTGTCAGCCCCTTTTATTTTACCATGGGTGATATGTCACTGCAAGAAGGATGTGGAGCAGACGTGGAAGTCTCTGGTCCAAGATAAATTAAGCTCTATTCTTGTAGTAGAACTGTAGCTAACATGTAATAATAATAATAATAATAATAATAATAATAATAATAATAATAATAATAATAATAATAATAATAATAATAATAATAATAATAATAATAATAATAATAATAATAATAATAATATTTGTATGCCGCCCCACTCGCAGAGCGACTCTGGGCAGTTTACAAAGATGCAAAATATACAATTACAATTGCAAGGGGTACACATTATCACATTCTGTTAGTGATTTGGATGTGTGTAAGTCAAGTCAAATTGTCAGTTGCAAATTACCACTTTTAACAAGGTGCTGGTTATGTCCTGGGTTGTTTGCCGGGTCATGAGATAGGTGCCTAATATGGAATGCAACTGGCATTTCATTAATTAGCCATTAATTAGGCATTTCATTAATCTGCCTTTGTGATGTACACAATTTCATTGATGCCTACATAAATCACCAAAAGGAATTTGACTCTTGTGGCATAATGGTTGGAGTACTGGATGTCAGCCATATGAACAAAACCATTTTTATGTGCTTTTGCTTCTATTCTTTAGCTGAAAGGTTTCCTGGAGTAACTTGCTGAGATCGGTAGCAGGGAATTCCTTGTCTGAAATCTAAAGATACAACACTAAAGGAAACAGGGATAGGAGGGAGAAGAAAAGAGCCAGCACTGTCTGATTCTGAAGATATTTCCATGGTCATGTGGCAGACATGACTAGACATCAGAGTGCACGGAACACTGTTTACTTTCTCACCAAAGCGGTCCCTATTTATCTACTTGCAATGTTTTGCTTTCAAACTGCTAGGTTGGCAGGAGCTGGGACAAAGATGGGAGCTCATTGGCAAACAGTGCTCAGTCTAGATCAGTGGTGGCGAACCTACGGCACGTGTACCAGACATGGCACTCCCAGCAAGGCCTTTCTGCTGTCACATGCACCATTAACCCAGCACAGAGTTTGCCCCATCCCTCTGCCCAGCAGCCCAGCCCAATGAGAGCACTCGCTTGCTCTCCCCAGCACAAAGTTCACACCTCTATTTGGGTACTTCGTCTCTAAAAGGTGGGTTAAAGTGGATTCAGGTCAATGAAACCATTCCAGTCCAGAACATTATGTCTTGCAATCTGTGCAGATGCTGTTTGTAGTGTACTGGCTGTGAAAGAACATACAATTTGGCTGTTTCTCTCTTTCCCCTCCAAGCAAACCATTAAACTTGTTAGATTCTACTTAGATACTAATTTGATCCTGTTTCCCCCACCCTCCAAAGCTGCACTGTGTTGGGAATGATGTTTATGAGATATAAATCAAAATGGTGCTTAAGTCAAAAGGTTGATGCTCTCTAAAACATATTCTATGTATCATCGGTAATATGATTTCCCAGGTGCCATCCATCAAGCCCCAATTCAGTCAATGGCTTTTGTTGCCATCAGATAATTAATCACCTGCAGTAAAAACAACAACGCAGGAATATAATAATAATACAATAATGATAATAAGTAATCATTTGAAGTAAACGAGCCTTTGGTTGTTCAGAGCCGAAGAAAACGAAGCAAAAAAAAAAGTTCTTTCTAAGATAGAAAGTAAAGGATAGAGTTGGCATAGCAAGATAATTTGCCATTGCACGGGAGAACTCTTCTGAGTGGTCATTCTTTCAGCCTCAATTGGCTTTGGTCTAGGGTTGCCATATGTCCCGGGAAACCAGGGTTGTCCCAGATTCAAGGTCGGAAAAATGGTCCTGGCCAGTTCAGTAAAAATCATGTTAAAATCCTGGATTTTTAAAACTTGCTGATTGTGTATTATAACACACCATTACAATAAATTCAAACTCTCACTATCCAATGAGTGATTTCCTGCCACATTGGAGTTGGAGTATATATGGAGACAAATCTTAATGGGAGAGAATTATGGCAACTCTATTTTGGTCATTCTTGGTCAGGGCAAGGGCCCAAAATGATAACAGCTGCCTGCCCAACTAGGATTTGCCTAGACTTGCTCTGGCAAATATACTCCATGTGATCAACGCAAGAACCTATCCAAGAGGGTGAGATTCGCTAACAAGATCTTGACGTCCTAGGCAGAATCAGACTTCAGATTTGGATTCAGCACACTTGATTTAGTATAGGACACATGGATTATACCAAGCAGCAGACTTTATATATATATATTTGAGATGCAGTATTAGCAGATGTGTTGGAGAAAGTCATTTCCACCTGGGACTTAAGTCCTGGTACTTACTAGCTCTGGAAACAAACAGTAGATCCTCTGTCTGCTAAGCTGATGTCTTCTCCTCTCTACTCAGCCTCATGATGGTGATATGCATGCAGTAGGGTCAGGCAGCATCTCATAACTCATCACCTTTATGATGAAGGCGGCCAATTGCATGGGAATAGGCATTCCCTTCAACGTCAGCCCCACAGGCAATGCGCACCCCTCCTGCCCTTCACTAGTTAACTGGCCAATTTCCTCCCCTCCTCTTTCCTCACCACTCCTCTTTTCCCCAAGTGAGTCAGGAGGAAATTTATGGCAGCGGGCGACTGCTAAGCACAAACTCTAATAAAGTGCTGCTTTGTTGCAATTTGCTTAATTGGCCACCGAAGAGAAGGGAAGCTGAGTGCATGTCACCCAAATGCCCGGCCCTTCATGCTTCTAGCCACATCTGCAGATGTTCACGGCAGGGAAACTGTCGCATCGTCAATGTTTATGCACAAAGTCTGTAGAAAATTGCTCTCCTCTTCTCTGACAATCCCCATTGTCTCTCCCTGCATGGTGATAGATTGGATTCGATTTGATGCATATGTGATTTCCCGATTTTAAGGACTGCATAGAACATACCTAACCAAAATAAGGAGATGGCTCAGAAAACTAACCAACAGCACAGAAGTTGCCTAGACACTAGAGCAGTGATGGCAAACCTTGTCATTTCAGGTGTTCTTGGACTTCAATTCCCAGAAGCCCAAGTCTCTGTGAATCCACATGGATGAGTTTATTGCGTGTACGTGTGGATCCAGAGACTTCTGGGAATTGAAGTCCAAGAACACCTGGAGTGCCAAGGTTTGCCATCGCGGCTCTAGAGAAATAATTGGTTAATTCAAGAGTCTAGTCTATGCCACTGGGTTAGAGGAATTGGATTTTCTAGTTTCCTTCTTCCCAAGGATTGTCAACCCACTAACTGAAAACATTTATACAGACTATAAGAGAGCCGTGCAAAATGGAGTGACTGGCAATGTAGACAAAATGGGGCTGAATACCCCAAAACTGGATGGAGGTCTCTTCCATTAGCAATGTGAATGGCATGGACAGTTTGGGGAACAAGTGGACCCTAAAATGTCAGGGGTATGTGTGTCCTACCTGCTCCAGGCATGAGGTACTTAAGGTGAGTGAATACTAGTGCTGATATCCTACCGCTCAGCTCTGCCTGCACAGTAGGAACGATGTAATTGGCAGCAACAGATTGCTGCTGATTTAAAGCATTCCATTTGTGATTTCAAGATGAGCACAGTTTGTACACAATGTGGCATAGTTGTGTGATCCCAAAAACATCTGTTTCTGACTTTTGATGATGTACTTCCATCATGGAGGTGGACTGAGCCCAACAGGATTTCAGCAATTTGGTGGAATTCTCTACACTGCAAGGTAGAGGAGGGAAATAAATACCATATATACTTGAGTATAAGCCGACCCAAATATAAGCCGAGATACCTAATTTTGACCTGAAAACCCAGAAGAATAGCTTGACCCAAGTATAAGCTGAGGATGGGAAATGTAGCAGCTGCTAGTGAGTTTCAATAATCAAAATACATGGAAATATGGTAAAAGTAATTAAATTAAATCCGACGTGGTCTTGGGACTCTCATGGTCATTGACCCGAATATAAGCCATTTCCCCTTTCTGGGGCTCATTTTTGGGATGAAAAAACTAGCCTTATACTCAAGTAAGTAAGTAAGTAAGTAAGTAAGTAAGTAAGTAAGTAAGTAAGTAAGTAAGTAAGTAAGTAAGTAAGTAAGTAAGTAAGTAAGTAAGTAAGTAAGTAAGTAAGTATCTTTCTAGATGATTTTGATTGTATCTTAAAGCCTAGTTACCAGTGAGTGTTGGTTATTTTGTTTGGCTGAGGACTATTAGCTGTTGTATATGCTCCATACACCAGGTGTTCCCAACCTAAGGAACGTGGGATGCATACGGCCCATGGTGCCATTTTATGTGGGCCCCCCATCCCTCCAAGGTAATTTGAGAAACAAAATGGCTGCCGCATTGAAGCTCTTGGGACAAAATGGTCTCTCTCTCTCTCTCTCTCTCTCACACACACACACACATTTATTTCTTCCTAAAATATGTGTATATCTCCCTTCAATACATTGTTATTGTTCAAACATATTTAGGATACTGAAATTGTTTGCAGATACAGTATATCATTTATCATTTCCATGCATATATGGGTGTTAGTTACTTACTGCTAATTTATTATTATCATGAATTTCATTTCATTTCAGATGCTCCTGCTTATATTAAAGCAAATTGCATCTTTCTAGGCAGTTTTTTTATCTCCTTAACTTCATTTGTTGTGTTACCTCTTTTCATTGATGAAGAACATTTATTATCTACTCTTCACCTCATCAATATATGGTAATATACTAAATATGCAGATTTTTTTGCAGATGTTAAAAGTTATTACTAAAAATATACAAACACAACAAACACTGTACCTTGTGCAAATTATATGGAATACAGAGGAAAACAGCATAAATATGGACATTTTTTTTAGAATGACAGAATACATACTGGCCAGTAGTAAAGGTAAAATTCTCCCTTGCTCGAAAGCCAGTCATATCCAACTCTAGGGTTCAGTGCTCATCTCTGTTTATAACCAAAGAGCCAGCACTTCGCAGACATTTCCATGGACATGTGGCAGGCATGCCTAGACACTAAAGTAGTAGTAGTCCCTATTTATCAACTTACAATCTATGCACGCGCACACACACATGCGGGAACAACGTTTGTTCCTGGATTCAGAAAGATGTATTTCTTGAGGCTTGCATGACAGGTCCAGAGATTTAAGGCCAAAGGAAGGAGCTACTCCCCCCCCCCCGCCCCGCCCCACCAGCCAGCATCTTCTCCATCCTGGCGACAATTCTCCATACACAACTGTCTTCTGTGTTCACTGATAGTCCCTGTTAATAATTTTTTTAAAGTTATTTAAGAGATTGCAAAGACTGTAAAGTCCTCTCCCTGCACCTTTATTTATAGGCTTTGGGGAGGTGGGGAAATCACATCCCTAGCAAGTGTATCTCTACTCGACGCTCTTTCCTGGAGCATCTAATCCTGTGTAACGATGTCAGTGAAAAAGGACTTTTCATGCCCAAAGATCTCCTAAACAGTGATTTGTACACATGGAGAATATTATGGCTCTCCCAGGATGTTCCTTGATACTCATTAAGTTTCCTCTTTGCAGCATATTTCAAAGATTTTAGGCGCGGGAGCGATAAGACTCATTTAAACTGAATTACAGCCCTAGCTGCACCAGGCTCAGAAGCTATCATACGTGGGCTAGAATTGCAGGGAGAAAGACGAGGTGGGCACACCGACAACAGAATGTGTGCCTTAAACAACTGTGATGGAGCTGTGATGGAGTTGCTGGTTCAGGAACAAGCGGCAGCATCCCACGTCCAGAGATGTCAAAGGCTGAACTTCATAGCAGAAAACATCGGCTGTCAGAGGGCAAAGACCTTGTGTTCCCAAACAGAGGCAGGATCAGGGAAGAAGAAAGGATGGCATGTTTAGAACCACATGTGTGTTCAACCAGAAGCCTTGGCTCCAGGTGGTGGGGAATAGAAATGGCAATTACACTTACATACCGCTGTGGCTTAGTGGTTAAGATGCTAAATTTGGTGACTGGAAGGTCGGCAGGTCAGCAGTTTGAGACTCAAGTACCACATGATGGAGTGAACTTCCATCTCTGTTCCAACTCCTGCCAACCTAGCAGTTTGAAAGCAAGAAATTGCAAGTAAATAAATAGGGACCACTTTGGTGGGAAGGTAAACAGTATTCCATGCACTCTGGTATCTAGGCATTTCTGCCACATGTCCATGGAAATGTCTGCAGCTCTGGCTCTTTGGCTATAAACAGAGATGAGCAATGAACCCTAGAGTCGGATACGACTAGCTTTCAAGCAAGGGCAGCAGTTACCTTTACCTTCTTTTTCAGGTATAGCTGGAAAGTACAACTTTTCCTTAATGGTTTATTTTTTAATTTCTTAGATTTTTTTTAAAAATCTATTTTATGTCATTGTTGTCTTAAGTGAGACCCATTCTATTCTCTTTATTATCGACCATCTTAAATTTCATGTTTGGGAAGAAAAGTATAAAATCTAATAAACAAAATACAGAAGAATCCTTTCTCTCTCTCTCTCTGCTGTTGCAGAATACATTTTGCAAATAGAGTAAAAGAACATAAGAGCCAGAATCCTTGGGATCGGTTTACAAAAGCAATGGTGCCTTCAAAATATTTATCTTGTCTTATCCCAGGTGAATTTACTATAAGCCTGTGGAAATCTTTAAAGAATCACATGACTGCTAATCAGCCATAAACTATCCTGGGCTGAGTTTACTATGTAAGTTGCATCTCACTGTTTATACACGAAGAGTGATGACTCAAGAAATCCCATTGGGACTTGATCCTTCTTTTAGCTGCTTATTTTGAGCAGGGGGGGAAAAAGACACTATCTGTTAGGCCATAGGTTTAAAGCAGGAGTTCCCAACCTTTAAAAGCTGGGGGCCGGGTCATGCTCTCTCAGCCACCTTCAAGGGCCAGATGGCCATTTCCCCCTGCCTGCACTATAGGGGTGGCTATTTTGTTTCTCAAATGCCCTTAGAGGGATGGGGGCCACATGAAATGGTGCAGTGGGCCAGATTAGGCCCACAGTCCATAGGTTGAGAACTCCTGGTTTAAATTATTATTATTATTATTATTATTATTATTATTATTATTATTATTATTATTATTATTATTATTATTATTATTATTATTATTATTATTATTATTATTATTATTATTATTATTATTATTATTATTATTATTATTATTATTACATGGGTGCATGAGTGAATTTGTGAAGTTACAGTGTGGTTGCCTTTGCCCATCATGATCAGGGAAGGAAGGAAGGAAGGAAGGAATAATCTTATAGCCAGATTGAAAATGGTGGAAGCCATTTTCTCTGTGGCTGATTGAAAACCTGCGATGGCGTTCCTTGAAGGAAACGGTGTGCGTGCAGGGAAGGAGAAACCAGAGTGTTGACATATGAAGATAATGAATGTTGACATATGAAGATACAGCCAAACCAAAAGCTACATCCTATTTAGCTTTTAATTTGGATGTTCATAGAGTGTCTTTTAAAACCTTTCCTGCTTTCATCAGTGCATTTAAAATGGATCTGACTGACAGGAAATGACCTGATGTGGAACTGTATTACTTATGAACTTGACTTGAATAGCATCTCTTCGTCTTAAGGAGATGCATTTAAAGGGATTCAGCAAGGTTTGCCAGGCTGGGAGGTAGCTTTCACAAGCCCGGGGGGGGGGGGGGGACACTCAAAGATCTCATTTCTGCCTTGGGATATAGCATGCTTTGTTTGGTGCAGTGGCTCAGTGTTTCAGAAATTGATGACTGGAAGGTCAGCCGGTCAGCAGTTCAAGACCCAAGTCCTTCATGACGGAGTGATCTTCCATCTCTGTCCCAGCTCCTGCCAACCTAGCAGTTTGAGATCAAGAAATTGTAAGTAGACAAATAGGGACTACAGTGGTACTTGGAGTTAAAAATTTAATGCGTTCCAAGGCATTTTTCATGTTATGAAAAATTTGTAACTCAAATTTCCCATAGGGATGCATTGAAAACCAAAATTTATAACTTGAAACATGTTTTCCCATAGGAATGCATTGAAAACTAATTGACCTGTTATGGAAAAATTCATAACTGGAGCCATTATTTTCAATTGATTTTAATTCCCATTGTGAAAATTCCATGCACTCTGGTGTCGAATCATGCCTGCCACATGTCCACAGAAATGTCTGCAAATGCAGGTAGGGCTGGCTCTTTGGCTATAAATAGAGATGAGCACCACATTCTAGAGTCGGATATTGACTTCAGAACAAGTGCAAACTTTACCTTTACATACTGTGTAAAGCAACACTGAAACACACTGCCTCCCAACCCACTTTCTCCCAGTTCCATTCTTTTACTATCCTTCTAATTCACATTTGTAATTGCATTTCTAATTGCATTTCTAATCTAATTGCATTTCTAATTGCATTTCTAATCCTTCAGAATTCTACTTTAACTAGGAAAATTTATGTGTTCTTCAGGACTAGAAACACAAGGCGTTTTGCAAACCCCTTTCACTTCTACTCATTAGTTTGCATATTTACTGATTTACAGATTTGTGATGTCCTTTCTTGCATTGTTACCTGCAAAGCAACCCTTTCTTCTGCAATTTGAGGCTTACTTTTCGTGCTCTCTGATTTCCCTTTCAGATGTGGTTGTCCACACAACTGAGTCAAGACTTGTCTGTTACTTGTCTGTTGTGATATGCACAGATGTTTGAAGTGCTAGGTTGGCAGGACCTGGGAAAGAGACATGCAGCACTTGGGGCGCAAACTGATGACCTGCCAACCTTCTAGTCTCAACCACTAAGCCACTGCAGTTCCATATTCCTGAGAACCACATCACATATCAATGTTTTGTCTTTCCCCAACTCTTTTACCACCTTTTGTTAGTTAAATTGGAGGCAGAAGGATTATGTCCGAAACCCTGTAGAGCAGTGGTTCCGAACCTTTTCAAGCCAGGGGCCAGGTCACACTCTCTCGATCAGTTTCAAAGGCCGGATAGCAGTTTTGCCCTGCCCGCATGATGGGGTGGCCATTTTGTCACAACAGCTTCAAGGAGGACAGCCATTTTGTTTTTCAAATGACTTTGGAGGGACGGGGGCCACGATGAAATGGTGCCTCAGGCCGGATCCAGCCTACAGGCCTTAGTTTGGAACCCCTGTTTTTAAAGCCATTGTGGCTACTCAGATTGAGGAAAGGGAAGCTTAAAGGCCCCATGGTCTGACTGCTATTTGTGACTCCGCTGCAAAATTTAGCTTGACTTCTGCCTGCCAGGCTGCTCTTAATGGTGGTGGTTGTGGTGGTGGTGGGGAGGTTTGCAAAAGAGGATGGCAAACCTTGGAAAACTCAGATTTGTACCTTCACAGCTTTCAATTGGACCTCACTGCTAGATGACTTCTTTAGGTGTTTGTGATGGAACTGCACAGCCTTTACATAATGGAACCTGATTGCTTCATACAGATTGAAGGGTAATTACTTCTGCCAAGCTATTAAAAACAATTACTGGGTAATCTCCTTGCATGTACCAGCAAAGTGAAATCTTAACTGTTGAGTCAAATGGTCTCAAAAGGAGGATGTGGACTTAGATCATGTGGCAGGCATGCCTAGACACTGGAGTGCACAGAACGCCGTTTACCTTCCCACCAAAGTGGTCCCTGTTTAACTACCGTATATACTCAAGTATAAGCCGACCCGAATACAAGCCGAGCCACCTAATTTTTACCTGTAAACCCAGGAAAATAGATTGACCCGAGTATAAGCCGAGGGTGGGAAATGCAGCAGCTGCTAGTAAGTTTCAATACTCAAAATACATGAACATATGGTAAAATTAAATTGGCATGTCTCAATCCAACGTGGTCTTGGGATCCTGGTGGTCATTGACCTGAATATAAGCCATTTCCCCTTTGGGGGGCTCATTTTTGGGAACTAGGCTTATACTCGAGTATATACAGTTACTTGCAATTTCTTGCTTTTGAACTGCTAGGTTGGCAGGAGCTGGGACAGAGACGGGAGCTCATTCCATCCTGCAGTATTCAGGAATCAAATGGCAAACCTGCAGCCATCCAGTCAGCATCTTAGCCACTTGAGCCACATGACTCAGTTTTGTCCCTGGGCAAATGCACCGCCTTCAAGGCAAGGAAGATCCTCTGCTCACCCGCAGTGCACCACACTGGACTTCTCTGGAAAAAAAAGATTCGGCCTGTTCATTCTGTATTTATGGATTGTTTCCTTCTGTCCATTTCCAGCTAATTCTTCTTGTATTGTCAGGCCTGGCCCAGCATAGAAAATTGTCTCCCTCCCCTCCCCTGCCATCAGATTGGACTTGGGCCAGGATGTCATAAAACAGCCTTATCGTCAGTTTTTGGCTCAGTTTGGTGTGTGTGTGTTATTTTTAAAATTGATACAGTGCTTGGCTCCCAGGAACGTGTTGAGAAGTTTATCTCTGATCTCTTGGGTAATGGTGTGCCCTCTATGTAGAGTGAAATAGAGTTTAAACGAATGGTCCACGAAACCACTGACAAGCCGTTTAACAAGATGTCCAACATCCCATTTCCTTGGCGCTTCGTCTCTCCTTAATCCTTTTATGTTGAAACGCACGCAGGAGTAAGCACGTGTGAAATTGAGGCTTCTCTAAGACACACACCCACACACACTTGCGGATACACAGGCACATATGTGACAGCAGAGCACATTGATAGTGCAACAAAATAAAGTGAGACTCAGCTTCATTCCATTAAAAGTCACAAAGAAGGGAGCTGGCTTTAATGAAAGAATCTTTTTCTAGAAGACCAAGGAATTCTTGAGTTTTCATGGGGGCTTCAGGAGGAGAGATCAGGGGTCCTGGGGGAAATGGTGAGGAGGAAAGATTAGGATCCCATTCACTTGGGGACTACACAAAAACCTTGGGAAAATACCGTATATACTCGACTATAAATCATCCTGAATATAAGTCGAGGTACCTAATTTGGACCTCTAAAACTAGGAAAATAGATTGACCCGAGTATAAGTCAGCGTGGAAAATGCCGCAGCTGCTAGTGAGTTTCAATAATTAGATTACATGAAAATACGGTAAAATTAATTAATTTAGACACTTGTGTGGGTATGTTTTTGAGTGTTTACGTTGACCTGAGTATAAGTCGAGTCCCATTTTTGGACCTAATTTGGGGGGCTAAAAAACCCGATTTATACTTGAGTATATACAGTATATCCTCTTGTTGCTATCACTTCACCCAAGATAAGGAGAGAAGTAGCAATGGACACTGAAAGAACTAAATAGAAGATAATGACCCCCGACATCCCCTGAATGGAGATGAGCCTCAAGTCTGCCGGCTCAGATCCAGGAAGAGCTTTATGGCAAGAACAACTATTCTTGAGGGTATGAAAGAGCAAAACCAAATTAGAAGATGGAGGAAGGAGCTCACTGGACAAAGAATAACACTAAAGGAACTCAGTTCAGGCGAAGTGACTCAACCTCCTTAACATCACTTGGAGGACCCTCGATAGGTTGAGGGTCAGAGTCCCTAAATGTGAGACCAATATGCTCAAGTGAGAACTGCTGGTGGATAACACACTGTATGAACATGGAGAGACACAGAACTCGGCTCATTTACTGGTCTGCTGACTGGTAACAGAAACAGAGATTTTGTTTTGGCCAACGACAAAGCCAAGAAGGTGGCTTAATTTTGGTAATCCAGGGTTTGATCTAGACACGAAAGAAGAGGGAAGAGACGGTAGAGGGCTGAGAAGTAGAGCTGGAAGAAACAAAGTGGCTCAAAAACAGCACCAAGATTTATTTATTTGTTTATTTATTAATCACATTTATATCCCGCCCTCATCCAAAGACTCAGGGTGGCTTACAAAGTTTAAAAACCACAATTAAAATTAAGATGGAGTGAGATGAGCCTTGTATAGGGTTAAGGGGAGAATTATAGGTTGGGAACATGTTGTCTGCCAGATGTCACTGGACTGAAATTCCCACAATCCTTTGCCATTGACTCTGCTCATTTGGGCTGTTAGGAGCCTCAGCCCAACCCGTTGGATGGATTCCCCCAGGCAAAATGGGAATCACATCTTTTTCAGACTGCCACTTCACAACTCCATCTCATTGCATGTGAACCATGTGCACCTCCAAAATTGCAGTTGAGTTTTTCCAGCAAAAATCCTTTCAACCCAGAATAATTTATGACACAAAATAATTATTATTATTTCCAAGCTCTGGTGGAAGACACTGTTGAAGGGTTGAAGAAAGATTTAGATGTAATCTCAATAGGAAATATCATTTTATTCACCACAAACAACAATGCATCTTGGTTTGTCTTGGTAAAAATATTGACAATTTGGCTACCATTTTTGGAGCATTTTATGAGGAACTGCATATGACTGCAGTGGCTCAAGTGGCTAAGATGCTGACTGGAAGGTGGCAGGTCAGCAATTTGATACCCAAATACTGCATGACGGAATGAGCTCCTGTCTCTGTCCCAGCTCCTGCCAACCTAGCAGTTCAAAAGCAAGAAATTGCAAGTAGATAAATAGGGACCACTTTGATGGGAAGGTAAACAGTGTTCTGTGCGCTCTGGTGTCTAGTCATGCCTGCCACATGACCACAGAAACGTCTACAGAAGCAGACGGCACTGGTTCTTCAGTTATGTAACAGAGATGAGCACTGAACCCTAGAGTCGGATATGACTGGCTTTCGAGCAAGGGTGACCTTTGCCATTACCTTTATGGGGAACTGGGAATACATGCAAACCATTAGAAATAGAACCATAGAAATATAATCATACATAATTTTTTGACTACAAAATAAAACATGGTGGGGAATTTTTTTTTCTGAGAGAGTTGTGCAACTGTATTTTTTTCTCAAAGGAGAAAGCAAGAAAAAGAAACGTGGCAACATTTTTTTGTACAAATATACATGCAAAGTAATTTCAGCTCTGCTCAGGCATTGCAGTAATGCGAAAGCAATGATAATTCTGTTATAGTTTTACCTGTCTTCAGGTTTCTTTGATGACCTGCTAGTGATGTGATACATTAAATCAAGGGCCCCCTTTGTTTTCCCACAGGGGGAAAATATGATCCAATACAGAGAAAATAATAATCAGAGTGATTAAAATTTTGGTGTGCTCATCAAACCTTGTAAATGAAACTGTCCTTCTCATCATAGACTTATGAAGGCCAGGACACGATAAAGATAAAACCTTTAAAACCAGCTGACCGGGGGGTGGGTGGGTGATAGAAAATCCTAATAACAAATTCCAGCATCCCAGTAATGATAAAGAAAACAAATATTAGATATGTTTTAAATAATATAAGCCTTAAGAAAATGCGTGTGCAGTCAGGTGTGTATTGAGGGGTTGAGAGAACGCAACATTGCATCCTGTTTCAAGTCCTGTCAGGCTTCAAGAAAGTATTTCAAAATGCATCTCCTGGCAGGTTTCAAGATTATTTTATTTATTTATTTATTTATTTATTTATTTATTAGTCAGATGTCAAGTGGATCTTGTTCCTCAAACTGGGTTGTGTGTTCTGCGTGGTGTATGTATGTATGTGTTATGCCAAACTTGTGAGATGTTGTACAGTTGTACCTCGCTTAAAGAGCATAATGCGTTCCACAGGATTGCTCTTTAAGCAAGTTTGCTCTTTAAGCGAAACACCATTGTAAGTGACCAATTGGGGGGGGGGGATTGCGAACACCGATTTATTTGTTAAGCGAGTTTTTGGTTGGTTTTATTTGTTAAGCGAACATTCAGATAAAATGCTGCTCTTTAAGCGAGTTACTCTTTAAGCGAGGCGCTCTGTATGCGAGGTTTGACTGTTTTTTTGCTACTTCTTAGGGCAAATTCCATTTTCATTAACACAAAAAGTTAGGTATCACATTGCCTTTCTGAACGCCCCCCCCACTCATCATATCTCATTATCTCTCTTTTATTATTGTTCAACTCCCTTTTAAGAAAAATAAGGGGGCGGGGGAATAAACTAGCAATGTATATAACGGAGATTTTTAATTTCAAATTACCAGTTGACTTTTTAAATTTTTTATTTCTTGTTGTATAAAGGAGCTGAAGAACAGCAAAGGTGAGATAAGGAGATGTGAGTATTGACTTAAACCATAAAGGGGATATAATATCTAAATGGTTGGAAACTGATGCACTAAATTAATTATGATATAGAACCGTGATGGCAAACCTTGGCACTCTAGATGTTCTTGGACTTCAATTCCCAGAAGCGCATGTGAATCCACGTGAATGGGTACGGGCACATTTTACTTCCACTTCCGGGAGCGACGAGGGTGGCATGGGCCAGATGAATCGCAGTAAACACATTCATGTGGACTCATGGGGGCTTCTGGGAATTGAAGTCCAAGAACATCTGGAGTGCCAAGGTTTGCCATCATGGATATAGAACATTAGAACTGTAGATCTCAGTTAAGTAGGTGTGGAAAGGATGGCATGAGTTTCAAACCTATTGCTGAAATTGCTAATTTTATTTGCTTATTGGGAGCAAATGGGCACCCTTACTCCATAAACTCAACATTAAATACATCACAGGATGGTTTATGTACACAAAGTCCTGCGTACCATTGGAAACTGCAGCTTGACGATTTTGGTCCTACTCCGTTAGGTAGGCTTATATGGTCTAAGCTAGTTCTTTAGAAGTTAGGCTGAAGAGAACATCAAAAGTTCACAGAGACATCAATGGAATAAGGAGGACTCCGAAAACTCTCTTAAAAAAACATCTTCATACTCAACTTTGCAGTTGTGTTAACTTTCAGATGGATGATCCATCCCACACTTGAATGAGAACCAAACTCCTAAAGTTCCTGGAAATGTGTATGTCTTTTGATCTTCTTTAAGGGGAAATGAAATTAGAATAGGGAGTCATTTCCCTCCTCCTTGTGTCCTTTCCCTCCAGTTACATCCTCATAGATCATTCCTGCACAGAACACCTGAACGAACAGCTTCCTGTGGGTCAAGGAAGCTGAGGGTCTGCTGAAATACAGGGTATGAACAATTAAGATAATGTATGTCAATGATACCTCAAACCCATGTTAATTATTGCCCTGTTTCCAAGAAGCTTGTCCACGAAGTAACCAAGATTTGGAGGCATGGGTAAAACAGAGAGGCAGCAGACGACAAAAAATAAAATAAACATAAACAACCTCCCAAACCCCTTTCTCCTGTAAAAGAGGTTGAATGAGTGGGCCCAGTGGACTCCTTAATCTTCTTCAGTTGTGAAAGGACAAACAACAACTGCTGGAAGAAGTGACACTTGGAAGAGGCTTGTTTAGATAGAGGTGAAATGAATGAAACTTCCAGAGATGATGTTTCTTTGGGTGAATTTGTCATTAGAAGCATGCTTTCTTATTGGCAAATGCTGGAGAAGCTGTTCCCTAGTTCTTTCCTCCATCTGTCTATGGCTTCTGCTCTTGCTTTCTCAATCCCTATCCTTACACACATGCACACACACACACACACACCACACACATCTTTATTGGTTTTGCTGCCACTGAGTTGTTTTCCATTTCCATTGTAGCTACAAGCTCAGCAATCCAATATAATATTATTTGCCAGTTAATATTATTATAATATTATTTACCAGGTAGTATAATTTGTCAGATGAAAAAGAAGACATGGGAGGCTGAGGCTCTCCCCCCCCCCAAGCCCACTCCAACATTGATTGATTATATTATTATTTTATTATTTTATTGATTGTATTGTCTGTAAGCCGCCCTGAGTCTCCATGGCAAGTGGGCGGCAATATAAATATGAATTAATGAATGAATGAACAATCCCTTTCTCTCCAGAAATTGCTGGACTCCACTGCCATTCAAACCCCTCCATCCAACACAGTCAGCTGACACAAATGGTGTGATTTGCCCCAAATACGTTCTCAACCTTTTCAAGTTGAGGGCCGGGTCATGCTCTCTCAGTCAGTTTCGATGGCTGGATGGCCATTTTGCCTGCCTTGCATGATGGGGGTGGCCATTTTGCTTCTTGAATGCCCTTGGAGGGGTGGGGAGCCACATGAAATGGCACTGTAGGACATATCTGGCCCACAGACCTTAGGTGGGGAACCCAACCTAAAGGGCTGCCACAGGTTCCCTGATTTTATCTTAACTGCCTCTCACACGTGTCCCTCAGTTAGTTCAGTTTTATTGTGTCAAATGAGCTGCATCTTCAGTGAACGTGTGTCAGAAAGGTGACGAGTTCTAATATTTAGCAGAGCCAGAACCCAATCTCAAAATTTAGGGTAGTAACACAGGACCCAAAACCATTATATTGTTTATTATTATTATTGATTCTTATTTTTACACTTGTGGTTTGTGTGACACAAGAATTCAAAATACAGTTTGTGCAGATTACTAGTTGTGCAAACAATGATGCAAGTAAATCCAGTTACACAACTTGTTGTGGTGAATGTTTATTATTTTTATTTTTTTTATTATTAAATTCAATTTATATGCCGCTCTCCTTGCCAAAGCAACCCAGAGCGGCTAACAAAGTTACAGAAAACATAATATACATACAATATAACACATATAATACAATCAATGTGGTCAATAAATCCTTCATAAAAATAATAAAAATATAA
Source organism: Furcifer pardalis (assembly GCA_030440675.1). Classification (NCBI taxonomy): domain Eukaryota; kingdom Metazoa; phylum Chordata; class Lepidosauria; order Squamata; family Chamaeleonidae; genus Furcifer; species Furcifer pardalis. Next base: position 24,958,049 of record CP126891.1, on the reverse strand, counting down.
ATAGGGTACAATCAAAAAAAATACAAGAACAGTCAAGGATATACAGTACAGAGCAATAGGGAAAATCCTCATCCCTTATACATATTTCAATTACATATTTCAATTAGTAACAATATACATTTATCCGGAGAAGTGGCTGACCGTGGTAAAGCTGTGGTGGTACTAGCAGAGCTGGCATCCTTAGTTGGCTGGCCCTCATCCAGTTGGTCCTCATTCTCCCCGCCTGGCCGGCAGGGGAGAGCGTCCGAGCGTCCGGGGTTGGTCTTGCGGGGGCGGCGGCAGGAAAGTTCTTTTTAAAGCCGCCTGCCCGGAGCCCCCAGGTGTTCCTCATTCTCCCCGCCTGGCTGGCAGGGGAGAGCGTCCGAGCGCCGTTAAAGTTCTGTCCGGCGGTAGGGCAAGATGGTCCTGCCGCCTCCAGTTTTTGAAGTTTCCTGCTCGGGCGGGGCTCCCCTCCAGATGCTGGCAGCCCGGGCGCTGCGGGGGATGGCGGCCACGGCAGCTTCCCAGCCTGGCCACAGGTGTTCCTCAGGCGGCAAGGCAGGCAGAGCCAGCAGCCCAGTCAGCCCGGGGCTTTTAAAGTACCTGCTGCTGGAGGGAGTGCTGGCCCTTGGCGTCTTCCCCTCTGCCTCACCACAGGTGTTCCTCAGGCGGCGAGGCAGGCAGAGCCAGCAGCCCAGTCAGCCCGGGGCTTTCAAAGTACCTGCTGCTGGAGGGAGTGCTGGCCCTCGGCGTCTTCCCCTCTGCCTCACCACAGGTGTTCCTCAGGCGGCGAGGCACTGAGTGGGTTGTTTGCATCTTTTTTTAGCTATTATCTCATCAAACTAGTTTGTTTTGTGGGTGTGCATTGCTTTTCAAATGGAAAGGGCTCTGGTTAGGGAGAGAAATAGGAGTTGAGCCAAAAGAAAAATGGCAGAATCAGGTCTGATCCTTACTCATTTAAGGGTTTCTGATCACACATACAAAGCCTGGCCCAGTTCTGCATGCCAATTTCAAAAAAGGCCCTAGTAAAACAACATCCCAAAGAGCAAAGCAGAGCTCAATTCCAAGTGGAAATTTCAGTGTGCCCCAACCTTTGGGTTTGGGACTTCAATTCCCAGAAACCTAAGTCAATAAATAGGATGACCAGTGCTTTGGGGAATTGACTTAGGCTTCTGGGAATTGAAGTCCAAAACCCAAAGGTTGGGGAACACTGCCCTAAACTACCACAAACCCCTTTCAGTGGATGGGGATGTTCCTTTTTTTCAGACTACAGGTCCAGAATTCAGTGACCATTTGGATCTTAAAGGAAACTCTTCACTTTAGCTACATCCCCGTTGTCAAATATCCACCCATTTCAAAGCAGGTGAGATCTTGTGTGCCAGCATTCATGAAGATACAGAGGACAGCAGCTTGGCACAAACCATCACACGCATTGTCTTCCAAGATTGATTTTGCACCTGCAAAAATGATATATCGCCTGCCCCCACCCTCCCAACACACAGGCTGTGCCGTCAAAAGGGAAAGTTGAAAATAGATCTTTTAAAGATACACCCATCCATCTCCTGTTATTTACATCTTAATATTCGAGAACAACAATTGGGGGGGTATTTCAAAGGGAAGAAGGTAAATCAGATGTCCACTCTTTCTTTTCACCCTCCAAAACCCTGAAGAGGTTGAAGGTTTGGGGCTTATTTCTGGCGCCCTTAAATTACAGTAGAAAATGTCATAGTCCCCCCCCCTTGTTTTTTAAAAAAGCAACCACTGTACCTTGAATATGTAAAAGCCACCAGAATCTGACTCTAAGGAAACCAAAGGGGAGTGACAAGTTGAATTGCAGCAATGAAAGACAGGTGAAAAGGGAGTATTTGACCAACGAATCAGCCCTAAACAGCTATTTGTATTAATGCCAAGGAGCCTCGATGTTCCTATTTTTTGATATATGCTGCTAGGGGATGTAGTTTTATCCCCACCAGTGAGAAATAAAAATGTACACTTCACGTTGAGAAAGGCATCAAGCGGGTGAGATAAAATGCAGAGAGCATAATGCATGTGGCAGCGCTGAAGTCTCCACAGACTCTTCCCAAGATCTGGAGACGACAACAGGAAAACAGTTACTCAAGCTAAGACACTTCTTGCCGAATTTATTTATTTATTTATTTATTTGCCTCCAAATCCTTCTATAAAAACAACAAAAGATGATTTAGTTTTTTTGGAAAGAAAAGAGGAAAATGGATTTTTGTTTTGTTGGTATCAGACTTGCTAGGAAAGTTTTTTTTAATTATTTTCAAGATGAATGGAGATACCTTCTGGATTGTGATATGGTGTGTCATGACGGTGTCTCTGAATTCTTGCTGGATAGAAGACCAGGACCCAGAGAGGCTTATATGTCCCTGGGAACATACTGTAAGGTAACAGGTTACCCTTGCTCAAAAGCCAGTCATATCTGACACTAGGGTTCAATGCTCATGTAGTTTGGGCACCCCTGGTCTAGGTGATCACTTTAAGAGAATACAGTGGAACCTGAGTTAACAAATGGCTCAGTCAACATAAAAATTGTGTAAGAAAAGGAAATCCATAAAAAATAGTGGCTCAGTTTATGGATTTTTTTCCAGAATGGATTAATTGGTTTTAAATGCATTCCCATGGGAAATTGCATTCAATGCATTCCTATGGGAAATTTGATTAAATTAAATTTTGCCATAAGAAACGTCCCAGAGAACAGAAGGTCTGATCTTGGAAAGTGGGGATAAGATCTCCCTTCTCTCTTCCCCTGTTACCAATTTCACAGAAAGGACAGAACTTAGGATAGGAGAGAATTTAGGAACCCTATTTACATGAATTACATGACCCCAGATTCCTAAACCATTCTGGGATTAGACTTTTTTTTTTAAATGTCCTTTCTATGATGTGTCCTAGGGACTGCAGTGGCTCAAGTGGTTAAGACACTGACTGGGAGGCAGAAGGTCAGCAGTTCAAAACCCAAGTACTGCATGATGGAAGGAGCACCTGTCTCTGTTCTAGCTCCTACCAACCTAGCAGTTTGAAAACAAGACACTAGAAGTAGATAAATAGGGAGCACTTTGGTGGGAAGGTAAACAGCGTTCCATGCACTTTGGTGTCTAGGCATGCCTGCCACAAGTCCATGGAAACGTCTGCAAACACAGACAGGGCTGGCTTTTTGGCTATAAGTGGACAGAGTTGGATACGAGTGGCTTTTGAGCAATGGTGACCATTAATCTTTACCTTTATCTATGCTGTGCCCTAAGCATAATTTTGAAACATTAAAGGTGTTTTCTGGGTGTAGCCCCAACCTCTCACAGTTATTACTGACTGGGGGAATTCTGGAATTCAATGTTTCCAAGGTCTCAGGATGGAAACAAGAAAGTTGGTTAGTTTTATAGCCTAACATTAGAACTCGGGTTTTGTACTAAATGACAGAAGAGGAAATCAATACAAGGTGTATATTTCAACCTGGGAAATATGATCTCTTTATAAGACCATCTACCACCACCACCTTTCTAACATTACATTGCCAGGCCGTCTGTGGAGGATTATATGTAAAGAAACAAGAATTTATTTCTGCAATTTATTCCTTTCTCCCACTCCTGACCCCAAGCCGGCACAATGTTTCATGGCGAAATAGACACCCTTATCAACAGCAAAGAAAAAAAAATCAACTCTAACAGAGAAATTAAAGGCTACCCTCTCATTCATTCTTAGCGCCACTTCCTCTTCTCCTGCACAGTTCTAGATTTTAAAAGTTAGTAAATTTATACTGGCAGCTAATTGCCGGTTACAAGAGACCCAATTCTACTCCAAAATGGTCTGAAAACCAGGGGCTGAATCGAGGTCATGAGGCAGAGGAAGTATATATAGGGATAGTGTTATAGAAAGTTCCTTTTTTGAACCACAGTTCACAAAATCCTTTAGCTCAGTGATTCCTAACTTCTGGTTTTTGGACTTCAATTCCCAGGAGCCTGATTACCCAAAGCACTGATCAGCCAATGGACTGACTTAGTCCCCCTGTGGGATCCTTGCACTTGAAGTCAAGAAAAGTAACTTTACTGAATTCTGTGGACAAAAACACTCTAGCTACCTGTGATCACTAGGTAGGAGACCAAGGGCAACATGGTGTTTGTAGTCCTTCTATAGTTATGACATTGCAATATAATTGATAATGCAATATACCAGGGGTTCGCAACTTAAGGCCTGTGGGCCAGATCTGGCCTGTGGCACCATTTCATGTGGCTCCCCACCACTCCAAGGGCATCCAAGGGCATCTGAGAAACAAAATGACCATCCCATTTGAAGCTGTTGGGACAAAATAGCCATCCCCATCATGCTGACAGGGCAAAATGACTGTCCGGCCCTTGAAGCTGACTGAGAGAGCATGACCTGGCCCCCTGCTTGAAAAAGTTGGGAACTCCTGCAATATAGAGTAGACTCATTAGATCAGGAGGATTTACATACGTGTTGATTTACCCTTTAGCATTGGATTAAATGGATCTACCATGTTTTATTTTTTATTATTATTTTTATTTTTTAGATTTATATATCGCCCTACTCGGTGAAACCGACTCAGGTTTCAAGTATTATTTACTTTATATCTCACCCGTCTTCCAGTAAAGGATGGAACACAGCGGGGCATATAACAATTAAAAGACACACAAGTACAGTTAAAATTGTAACACGGAATGTGAAGGGCACAGGATCGCAAATAAAGAGGAAAAGAGCGAAAAAATGCATTGAAAACAGAAAAACCAGATATCATTTTCCTTCAGGAAATGCATCAAAAGTCGGATCAGAGGAATAATTTATATCTAGAATGGATAGACATATATGAAAAATAATTTGGAACGTCCAAGGCAAAAGGAGTAGCCACTTTAATTTCTAGAAGAATGGGCTTTCACTAATTAAGACAATAAAGGATGCCTCACCCTTCTTCCAGTAAAAGATGGAACACAGCGGGGCATATAACAATTAAAAGACACACAGTTCACAATACAGTATATCAAAACATTCTCATTAAAATAGGGTTAAACCAAAATAATGTCAAAAATAGCATTAGTTTAAAAGTTGAATCATTTAAAATACTTGATTTGTTTAAGAAATATTGATAAATATATATATTTTTTAAAAAAACATCCTATAAGATTTAGAGGTTAACATCCAAATTAAAAGGAAGGATTTTACCTGCCGGTTGAAAAACTGAAGGGAATTGCCAATTTAGCATAATGAGGCAAAAGTGTATTTCATAGACTGGAGTCTGTAGTTGGGGAAATCAGTCACTATGACTTACAATTTCAGATAGTGGAACCTTGGCTATAACCATGGCTTATCCCCTCAGACATCCCACTCAACTATATACTGTATATACTCAAGTATAAGCCTAGTTTTTCAGTCCCAAAACTGAGCCCCACAAAGGGGAAACGGCTTATACTCAGGACAATGACCATGAGAGTTCCAAGACCATGTAGGATTGCGATGCACCAAAAAAATTAATTGAAACTCACTAGCAGCTGCTGGATTTCCTATCTTTGGCTTATACTCAGGTCAATCTATTTTCCTGGGTTTTCGGGTCAAAATTAGGTACCTTGGCTTATATTCAGGTCGGCTTATACTCGAGTATATATGGGTATATCACAAACTGTGGTTTGCCAGCTTAGGGGTTACCAACCCGATCTGGCCTGTGGCACCATTTCATGTGTGTGGCACCCCCATCCCTCCAAGGGCATTTGAGAAACAAAATAGCCACCTCTTTGAAACTGCTGGGACAAAATGGCCACCCCCATCATGCAGGCAGGGCAAAATGGCCGTCCCACCCTCAGAGCCCCTGGCTTGAAAAGGTTGGGAACACCTGGCCTAGTTACTTTGAACCATTTCTCAAATCATGGTCTGTCCAGGTTCATATCACACCAGACCATGGTTAAGTTTCTTGGGCTGTTCTCTGGGATAATACTTTGAACCATTTCTCAAATCATGGTCTGTCCAGGTTCATATCACACCGGACCATGGTTAAGTTTCTTGGGCTGTTCTCTGGGATAATACTTTGAACCATTTCTCTAATCATGGTATGTCCAGATTCATAGCACACCAGACCATGGTTAAGTTTCTTGGGCTGTTCTCTGGGATAATACTTTGAACCATTTCTCAAATCATGGTCTGTCTAGGTTCATATCACACCAGACCATGGTCAAGTTTCTTGGGCTGTTCTCTGGGATAATACTTTGAACCATTTCTCAAATCATGGTCTGTCCAGATTCATATCACACCGGACCATGGTTAAGTTTCTTGGGCTGTTCTCTGCGATAATACTTTGAACCATTTCTCTAATCATGGTCTGTCCAGGTTCATATCACACCAGACCATGGTTAAGTTTCTTGGACTGTTCTCCGGGATAATATCAGAATGAGGCCAACAAGCTTGTGGAGGAAGTGTCCGAGCTTGATGTTGGCTGAGGGCTGTTTCCCCTACGAAATCCTTCTCTGGTACTCAAAACATACAACGCAGCATGAGGACCTGTGTGGGTGCATCAGGGAGCAGTAGAAACAGTTAGATCTTCATAGAGTCATAAAGAAGTAAACAGTAGGCCACTATGAAGATGTATTGGGCCCTACAGTGCTATTGTCTTCAAAAGGAATTAAAAACAAATTGCTTTGGGCCAGCACATAATTTAGAGACTCTCCGCAATTTTATGACTTGCTAATGTTCCTAATTACATGCCCATGAAAGGCTTAATTAATTGGGGGATGTAGCAAAAGAGGGAGAGAGAGAAAGAGAGAAAGTATGTAGATGAGCGCAAGAGCAGGCAAGAGAGCGGTGCCTCATGTTTGTTATCATGGTTCCATGGCATTGATTTTACTGCCTTCAAGAGAATTTAGAGCTCCTTTTATTTGTACAAAGGAAAAACTAGACTTTCCCCTTTCTCCCCCTCCCTCCCTCCTTTTCTCTCTCAGGAAAAAAAACAGATTAAAATTGCCCCTTGCTGCTATCTAATAGACTTGCATCTACTTAAACGAAAGTATAGGGAATCACTTCCTTCTCTCTCTCGTTCTGTAAATGTTGGCACTGTTAATTGTGTTGAGAGAGAAAATAGGTTCTGCTTGGGTGTTTATGGAGGAAAAATGGCATATTTACTTCCTTTTTCCTTGCCACCCCTTCTCCCATTTTCCACAGTGGCCAAGTGGTCACCTCAATAAGAGTCCCACAAGCAACTCATGCAATCATAGTATAGTTTGGGTGTGAAAATATTTCAGGCTGAGAAACTTAAGGGAGTTAAAATTATAATTCTAAAGAATAATTGGTATTTTTGCTTTGTTCATGCCTTAGCTACAAGTTTTGGAGCCTCACAAGATCCGTTGCCTTCATGTGACAGTCAGGCAAGAATATTTTCTGTCCTCCCCAATCAGAGGCCTTTCCCTTTGAAAAGCACAAAGGACACACAAAGCAGCTAGTTTGGTGGGCTGATTGCTAGAACAAGATGCAAACAACCCATCCAGTGCTTCCATGCATTTTAAAGTGCATGCAATAAGGCAGTGTCCATCTCATTTTGTGAAAAACGGGAGTTACTTGCATTTAAGTATTATGTGCCTCAGTGTTATTTGCACAAACAGTCCTTGGAGTTATCACTCTCTCCTCCTGTCACAAGAACCACAATATGCCTTGCCTTATTGTAGCATAAGTGAATCATTTTGCAGTTCTTTGTCATTGCATGATATTTATTATGTGAGTCCAAGATAAGTAAAGATGTACTGCCTAGCAACAAGTTTCATTGACACCATCAATTGGCTGGCAGCCCTGGGTCCAGAAAGGAAAGAAAATTATGTCCAAATGATGGTGGTGATGGTGATGTGGTAGACAGTTTCACATGTGACAAACTAGTCATAGTGGGTGCAAATCTGGGTTTCTCAATTAGAGCTAATCTGGCTCCATGCAAACCAGCCTACCCATTTTACTGTCCCCTTTGAAATATTTGTTTTTATATTTATTTATTATTAATTATATATACTGTCCTTCTGGCATGAAGGCCACCCAGCAGTGGTGGTGAACCTATGGCACATGTGCCAGAGGGGGCACTCAGAGCCCTTTCTGTGGGCATATGCACAGCATAGAGTTCACCCCACCCCTCTGCCAAGCAGCCCAATGGGGACAATTCCTCACTCTCCCCAGCACAGAGTTCACCCACCCCTCTGCCAAGCAGCCCAATGGGGACAATTCCTCACTCTCCCCAGCACAGAGTTCACCCCACCCCTCTGCCCAGCTACCCAATGGGAGTGCTTCCTCCTTCCCCCCAGCACAGAGTTCACCCTGCCCTCTGTGGCACAGATGTCAGTCTCTAAAAGGTTCACCAACACTGACATAAAGGCATCAAAATACATACGGTATGTTTCGCAACAGGATGAGATAGATTTTAGGCTGCTATTTACTCTGCTTAAACCATGGGTGCCCAAACTACGGCCCATGGGCCAGATCCGGCCCCTGACACCAATTCATCCAGCCCACGCCACCCTCGTCACTCCTGGTCATAGTTTGGGCACCCCTGATCTAACTGTTCAGTAACTGAACACGGTGTTTGGATTTAGGTCCTGAATTATAACTTCCTAGGGATATGCTTTGTGTAAATTGTGTGGACAGGGAATCTTTTTCAGAGGAGCATAGAAGAAACCAGTTGCCCCTGAAGGAAAAGTCAAAACCATGCCTTGGAAAATGCATTTTAAGCCAGAAGAAGAAAGCTTTAAAGGTCCACACAAATGCTAATTTTTACATCCTGAAAGTCATTGGGGGAGGGAGATGAATTCCCTCTCTCCTTTGCATCCAGCATTATCAAACTCTTTGTGCCACAAATGTATTGTAGCAAGTCACATCAGAGGGAGAACTAGCTGTTTGAAGGGGCAATTCCTGTTCCATGCTCCAATATAGTTAATGTGATCTTTTGGTGTTCCTATATATTTATATATACTCAAAGGATTGAGAGACCAGAGATTAGAAGTGTTATTTCTCTTACTTCATTGTACTGGAGGTAAATCACTTTTGAGCATCAATAGCTGCCCAAGGATGCCTTCGGCTTACAGGGAATACACACTGCAATATTCTTGGAATGAACAAGAAAAGTTGCTGCTCAGTTTTTGAAAGACACACGCAGGTACAATGACAATGAGATGAAGATGTTGCCCTTCACCGAGGGCTTCCACTGACAACCAAAGCATGCTTGCGGTTCGGGTCATGATGACCTCCAAAGCAGGTGAGGAGAACACCAGTTTCCTAAACATCACGGGTAATATGCAAATTAGCTGGATCCTGGTGTGAAAGACCTCCATGAAGTACAGAACCTGGTGCCTGTTCTCAGCCCCAATCTACTTCCTGGTGGTTAATTGTCTGGCCTCCAACAGTTGATGGACAGGAAAGATCAACATGATGCACTGTTTGGAAGTAATCAAGGGCGTTGTAGACCAAGGGAGAAGTTCTTTTGGAGGACTGATTGCCCTATTAAAATTATTTGATGGAAAGAGGTAGGAAGACTAGAGGCCAATAGCTTGGAAACATCCATCTCCCAGCTGAGTGGTTGTAACATTCGTGGTGTTATAGTGGGGGAAGAAGTATTTCTGAACTAAGGAAAAGCCCTGCTTGATGAGAGGGACTTGTAGAACAAGACAAACCAATTCATGGCCAGTAGCTCTACAAGATCCCCTATGCCCATGACGGCGAACCTTGGCACTCCAGATGTTCTTGGACTTCAGTTCCCAAAATCCCAAGCCCCCATGAATCCGCACGAATGGGTTTACTGTGATTCATCCAGCCTGCGCCACCCTCGTCGCTCCTGGAACCAGACGTAAAATGTGCCTGTACAACATCTAGTCATGCCCACCACTTGTCAATGGAAACATCTGCAAATACAGACAGCACTGACTCTTTAGCTATAAACAGAGATGAGCACTGAACCCTAGAGTTGGATACGTCTGGTTTTCAAACAAGGGGGACCTCTACCTTTACCTGTGTCTGTTAAATGGGGGAGGGATATAAAATGGACTGCTACTTCACGTTTATTTTTTAAGAACAGAACCTGGCAAACACCATCATGCCATGAACATTTGGACTTTCATTGATAATTTCCCTACCTTTGCATGCCTGGAAAAAAAATGATCTTGAACCATGAATGCTCGCTATGATTTTTTATTTATGTAGTGATCAAAAAAAGGTATCGCCTTCTTCTTCCAAATTTGTTCCCACCAGTGCCTGATTGCAGCTCCCCGGTGACTCAATGGGTAAAAGCACTGCGTTTGGAGACCAAAAGGACAGGGTTCAATTCCCCCAAGAGCTTCACACTAGGGGACATGAAAAGAGCCTCATTTGGGTGTCCCTTGAAAAAATCCTTTCAACCCAGAATAATCTCTGACACGAAAAGAACATGTTTCTGCATGTTCTGGCACCACAACCAGTGGTGGGCTTCAAAAAAAATTTACTACCACACTGTGGGCGTGGTGTGGTGGGCATGGCCAGGGGGGAAGCCCTGTGTTGCACCTGAATTAGGACTACTTTATTTCAAAACATGGATGGGTAGAGGGGCCAGCCAGAATTTCTGCTACCGGTTCTGGCGAACTAGGGCAAACCTGTTGATGCCCACCACTGACCACAACCCTGAGGTCGAATGAAGATTTGATGAATTGTGACCTTCTGCTGGATTCGCACATTAGCAGAAAGAACATCAGATGAGGCAAGGTGGAAATTTCCTGCTGCTCAAAAAACAAGACACTTCTCCTCCCCCCACATCTGTCCCTCAAACACATTTGGCTACATTTTGGAAGATTGATTGATTGTGTTAGGTCCCCCTCCCCCTTTGTCCATTTACATAACCTGCGGCAGCTAAAACTCCACTGAGGACTCTTCGAAGTTTTAGATGGTCTTGGAAAAGGTTGAACTTTGGCCTCTGTGAAGAAGATCATTCTAGGGTCCCAGGAAGGCTGTTTGCTTTAGGGGTGAACATGATACCCCTGGTTTTCTGTCTCGACACTTTGGAGGCATTATGGATTAGTTCAATTTGGGTAAGGAGAGATTATCACCACTTGGGGTTGGAGGTGGGATGGCAGACAGGGGGAGAGGGGCCTGACGCCTTTTGAAAAGTGTGTTTGCCGAAGTTGTGTCGAAACGAGAAGAAAGTGTCTCAAAGTTCAATAAATGCAGGAAGATGGTGATGCCTTCAATCACTTTAAAAAATATCCCAAACATTGGGTGAGCCTTCTTGATTCAAGATCACTTCTTAAGGCATGCATTAATTTCTTATTAATAAAGTAGGAAAATTATAAATGAAAATCCCAAAGGTTCATGGCATGATGTCCAGCCAGGCTTTGTCTGTTTGAAAGTCAGTGTGAACCCCAAAGTTATCACCCAATACACAGCGATTTTTCAAGGTAACCTACAAATATTATTCCATGAGAAATGTTTGATAGGGCTGAAATGTACAAACAAAGGGAAATTTGCTTTTTAGATGATAGCCCCGAGATTTCCCTAGCAATGAGAAACAGTCACGTTGCTAAGTGTCATGCACAAAAATAAATTTTGTGTACTGCAGACAAAAGATTGTGAGTTCAGTCTTGATGGGGTTCAAAGTTGACACAGACTTCCGTCTTTCCAAGGTCAGTAAAATGAGCATGTTGAGGACAAAATGATAACACTAAAGAGTTATGGAGCGGTAGGTCACCCTTGCTCGAAAAGCCAGTCATATCCTACTCTACGGTTCAGTGCTCATCTCCATTTACAGCCAAAGAACCAGCACTGTCCGTACGTAGACGTTTCCTTGGACATGTCTCAGGCATGCCTAGATACTGGAGTGCACGAAACACTGTTTACTTTCCCACCAAAGTGGCACCTATTTATCTACTTGCAATAGCTTGCTTTTGAACGGCTAGGCAGGCAGGAACTGGGACAGTGACGGGAGCTCACTCCATCATGCAGTATTTGATATATACGTGTAATCGCTATTGCTAACACAGCAAACTCCTTGCGATTGCTATTTCTTGTGTGGGTGAGTGCCAACTCCGCTCTTTCTTTGACCATACTAGTTTTTGAACCACTTTCCTGAAATCGGGTCTCCGAATAAAATGAGAACATATTTCCTTCACCTTCCATTTAGCCTAGAATGCATTTTCTTTTCTTTCTTTCTTTGTGACATTCATGGGGGGGGGGGGCAGTCAGTTTGTGATCGTAAAAGTAGGCACTGTGCCAATCATTTTATGGAAAGAGGCAAGGACTTTCAGTGTTTGGATGCCCATCTGAATCGGTTCTTGCCAATGTCAGCACATCTGCCTCGCAAGCAGTCTACTCACCATCAAACTTGTGTATGTCAGCACTCCAATGTGGGGAGGATTGGAAGGGGGGGTGTAAGTGGGTGACAATGCCAGGGAAGGACAATGTGATCCGAATGAACCTGCTTCAAAGACATCCGTATGCACAGTTTCCTTGTCTTGATGGAATTACATACGTTACAAAAGCTCTCTCTCAATTAGCTCTCAGACTTGACCACCATCCTCTGTTCCCACGAGGTCAGTGAGGGTGAACCTTGGCATTTCAGGTGTTCTTAAACTTCAATTCCCAGAAACCCAAATCTCTGTGAATCCAGACACATGGGTTTACTGGGCATTGAAATCCAAGGACACCTGGAGTGCCAAGATTCGCCATCATGGCACTAGGTCAACAGCTGGAATCCAGCGTTGCTTCTCTATCCCCAGTTTCTAGGAGACCATGCTTCTTTGTTTAGAAATGTTGTGGTTTGTCTTTTGATTGCTCCTCAAGTGATTAAGATACTGAACTCAGAGACTGGAGGGTCAGAGTTCGATTCCTGAGTACTGCACAACAGAGTGTGCTGTCTCTGTCTCTGTCCCTGCCAACCTAGCAGTTCGAAAGCAAGAAATTGCTAGATAATTGCTGAAGTGGTACCTATTTATTTACTTGCAATTTCTTGCTTCTGAACTGCTAGGTTGGCAGCTTCGGGCAGGGCTGTAGCCAGGTTGTGGGTAGGCGAATAAAGCCTCTTTTCAATGAATTCCTCTGGGAAACCACGCCGTGCCAGGGTGGGCAAACTGCTAACTCAGGATGAGCCGTCCTAGAGCAAGGTGGACTCTGGCTACGACCCTGAAGCTGAGGCAGAGTTCACTCCATCATACAGAACCTGGGAATCGAACTCTGACCTTCAAATCAGTGAGTTCAGCATCTTAACCAATTCATCCCCTGCATTATAAGACCTTTAGTCCCTCCACCAAAATAAAAGGGACTCAAACTGGAGTCAACTTTTAAATTTTTTTTTAAGGGCAAAACAGGAAGTCTGCTGTTCTACACTTTCCTTCCTTTCTCCATCCTTTTTGGTCCTATGAATCTGAAATTGGTGGTGGTTTTGACCACAAGACTTTGAAGATTTGAGCATACTCTACCTCTAGTTTTTCTTTCCTTTTTTTTTCTCCATTTGGGATCCAGCATTTGTCTCTATGAACTTGTTTTCCTACCTAGTAATGAATTCCAGCCACAAAGGGGTGGAGGGTTTGCTTTTATCAGGATTCTTATCAGAAAAATACAGCTGGTAGAACATCACATCAGAAGTAAAGGGAGAGGACGAAAGAGAGGAGTTCCTCAGAATATCGTAGGGAACCAGTTGAATAGTAATGCTTTTTTTTTTTAAAAGGAGGAGAAAGAAATACGAAAGGGGGGGGGGAGTCTCATAATCATCATTTCCCCAACAGAAGTCAAAATTAGAGTGTTATTAGAAAATTTCATTAGGATGGAACAGATTGCTAATGAAATTACATTGTAGCTTTCTACATATCCTGTACTATTAAATGGATTTGATCAGCTGATGTTCATACAATTAATTTTGCCTGATTGCTGGGGAATTACCTTATCGACAAGCACATTTTACATTTCTTATGGAATGCCAGTTTTTTTTTTTAAATGTGTGTTTGCATTTTAAAAAAAATATTACTCATGGCATGGTGTTTTTAAAGTCCTCTTTGAGTTTAGCTGGGAGTACGTAAGCAAAACGTGGAATGTTTAATTTCAAAAAGTAATGAATTTCACGCACCCAAAAAGTTCTTAGTTACTTGGTATATTATTTTACATCTTGAAATGGTCTCTTTTGCATCTCCATTATTTGGAAGTAACTATTTGGAAGCAACTATAATAGTTGAGGGACAAGATTTTGAATGCTGTAACCCACTAGTTTAAATCCTCCCAATCATCTAAAAAGACTACTGCTAATAATTGTGTGAGGACCATAGATGGTGGCTTAGTGGTTAAGACAGATGACGGGTGTTCACTTTGTCATGCAGCTCTTCCAGTCATCAAGTCCAGCTTCTTAACCACTAAGCCATTTGCAGCCCCCTTTACATGGCATAATACAACCCTTATTACATTGCAACATAATGTGTGAGCATTCACATTGTTCCTAATGTGTTGTTTCCTGGATCTGCTCAAGGAGGTTGACTGACACCAAAGAAGAGTCCATTTAAATAGATTTTTTAATCTCTAGGACGGCCACCGATGTTGTCAAATGTGTTTAAGGAGGGGCGGAAGAACTGAAGGTTGTCTGCAGAATGATTTAATGTCCTTGTTTTGTTGAGAGCCTTGGGAGTTTATTGCCCACATTGGAACAGCCATCTCTGTAGTCAAAAGGTGTTCTCCTTGGACTGTAACGGAGCCTTTTTAACTTTAGTCCCTCCTCTGTGGAGGCACAACGAAGGCCTTCGGTTTACAAACTAATGTACAGATGACAATCGGGGTGGCCAGGGTGCCGACGCTCCTGGCTTTATGAAGATGCCACGTCTTGTCTGCTGAACTGGCACTGAGTCCCAATCTTTCCATTTGCAGCCATCTGATAGGTGTGGGTGATTTATTCATGGCTGGTGTAGTGAAAAATTGGAAAAGCCGAAAAGTCCAGCCGTGGCATCAAGATGGAGGCCTTACAACTGCATAGCTGCAAGGACTTCCTTGACACGGGGTACCTTTACTCCAGTGAGCATGAAGCATATTATTATTATAAAGTGGAGATAGACTATGAAGAAAGAGGCTGTCTTTGTGCCTTGTAGAGACCCTCCCAATCAACGGGTAAAACCGACAAAGTGAACAAAATCCAGCTCCCTAAGAAAATTGTCAGACTTAGCTTTATGTCACAGTTCTTTATTGAAAAGAAATTAGGTTTAGTTCAATCTTATTTATTAAGATACACAGCCCTCATCCCAAATCTCAGTGGTGTCTTAAAGGTAATGTTCGAAGGCCAGTTGTATCTGGCTCTTGGCTTCAGTGCTCATCTCTGTTTATAGCTAAAGAGTCAGGGCTGTCTGAGTCTGCAGACATTTCTGTGGTCAGGTGCCAGACATGACTAGACCCGAGCGCACGGAACATTGCTACCTTTCTTGCCCAAGGAGTACCTGTTTATCTACTTGCAATTTCTTGCTTCCAAACTGCTAGATTGACAGGAGCTGAGACAGTAACGGGAGCTCACTGCGTCATGCAGTAACCAAAGTGTAATAGCCCAGACAATTCATTCAGCTTTATGTGAGTGTTCAGGTCTGATCTAGAAAGCACTGA